>OZ022232.1:11235963-11397007 GCA_963978835.1 Tenthredo scrophulariae
GTACACGTTGTCAATGTCCTGGACACGTTTATGATGAATGTCGTACGAGAAACTTTGGAAATCAGCAAACTCACCGAACCTCCACAACCAACCAATCCCAAAATGATACTAATAATCGACAAAATTATCAACGCGACAGCCGTCAATATTCCAACAATTACAACAGACAACCAAATCGTCCAAATGACCCTAATAACGGAAACCAAAACCAAAACTACAACAGACAAAACTACCGACAAACTCAATTCACCAATCGTCTGAACAATAATAATTTTCGGGAACGGTCGAACTATTCGCGAAATAATGATAGGCAAAACTCCGAACGTCAAAACAACACGGCAACTGTCAATAGTATAATAGATAATAACACAAACCAGACACATAATAGACAGATCGATTTAAACGAGTCACGGGACTATCGTGCGAACGTACCGGTAGCCCAAACGTCAGACGAGCGTCCCAGCACAATAAGAGAATCGTTTTAGAATCTCCGATAATGGAAATAAAGTCACCACAGATCTTCGGTGAGACGGCAACACTACTAATTGGTACTGGCGCAAATATGAACATAATTAAAATCGGAGTAATTATTCGCGATACTCGTTTCACGCCAAATGATATACGCCGTATTACAGGTATTATAGAAGGTTTCACAGAAGTAGTGTATATATGAGAGTTCTGGATCCAGCCTTCTTTACCGGCCATCAGGCAGTAGGTAAGTTACCGACCGCGCCGATAAGTTATCGACGATCGGATGGTAACGATTACCGATCTTTGTTACCGATAGTCTGATGGTAACGATTGTGGATTGCCGATCTTTTTGTTACCGACAATCGAATGGTTGCGATTTTCCGCCATGCGATGGCGCCACTACCGATCTGTTTCTTGGATCATGGTAACGATGGCCGATCTTTGGTTACCGATAGTCAGATGGTACTGATGTTGAATCATGGTAACGTGAATCATGGATTGGCGATGTTCCGTTACCGGCAATCGAATGGTTGCAATTTGCCACTGGGCGATGGCGCCACTTTCGTTATCGGTAGTCCCGCCGGTAACGATTCTGAATCAAAGATTGCCGATCTTCTGTTACCGACAATCGGATGGCTGCAATTTTTTCCGTCTCGCGATTGCAATTTTCCGCCTTGTGATGGCACCACTTTCGTTATCGGTAGTCCGATGGTAACGATTCTGAATCTAAGATTGTCGATCTTCTGTTACCGACAATCGGATGGCTGCAATTTTTTCGTCTCGCGGTGGCGCCACTACCGATTCGCCTTCGCATCATGGTAACGATTACCGATCTACCGACAATCGATCCATGATGGCCGCTCTGAAATATCTAATTCTTAGCTTACATATATATGCGAATTATACTAGCTGAAATGCTCAAAGAGTGGCAGGGGGTATGTTATATGCAAGCAGTGACGCGGATCATCCGATAATATATGTTTTTTTATTTGGTATTTCTTAAGTCTAACCTATTCTAAAGTAACAATTTTCTTGAAACTAGCCTAAACTATATTTCTTAAGTCTGACATATTCTAAAGTGGAAAATTTTTTTCTTAAAACTAACTTAAGCTATATATTTACAAAGAGGTGGCGATCACGCACCGAGGTTCACGCGTATCTGAAACATACAGGTGTTGCAATAACCGAACGTTATGTAATGAAAATGATATTAACTTACCGAATAATGAGTTGAGGTGTCACCTCGGCATTTCACCACCACCTTCTCCTCCTACTCTCCATCCTTTTTATTAATCTCCTCGTTCTCCCTCTTCTCCTCCTCCACCCGCTCCTCATCATCATCCTTCTCCCCATCCTCGTCATCATTGTTTTCCTCCACGTTATCTTTCTTCTCCTCCTCCGCCTCGCCTCGATTCTCCTCATCGTCATCCTCCTTCTTTTCCTCCTCTCGTCCCAGTTCTCAACATTTCCCACGTCCTCGTCCAACTTCGGTGGTTTTCTCACCCTTATCCACCTGGGCTCACCATCATCGTAATACACCTCTATATACCGAGGAATGTGATCCTCGTCGTCACTCGAACTCGCATACCAGGTTTCATAGCCATTATCACCCTCATCGTCGCTATGCAGACGCTCATCCCAAAACTCGGCATCAAACACATCGGCGGGGTTTACAATTTGATTATTCATCTTCACACTTGGTTTACTTGTTTACTTCTGTACACTGCTTCTCTCGGTTGTTTGCGGAATGTCTAAAACTCGGTGCAAACCCCGCTTTATACCCAACTAGAAATCTGAAATACACCCTAATATTGGCAGGGGTTGGCCAATGGTGAACTCGAATAATATTTTTCACGAAAAGGTGCAAACCCCAGGTACAAAACCCCACCCGAACTATGGTTGGAAACGCTTGAATTTTCATGGTATTTGAATGGTGGTGGGGTGGAGGGCGTCTGCATATAAAACCCCAAAGCTCATGGTGGGTGTGAACATTTGCAAGGTGTGGGTTTGAATGCGGAGCTGTAAACTCATTGGAAAAAAAAATTGACAACGTCAGGTATATGAATCTTGTCGAGATAATGGAAAATGCATACAAGTTATTGTGTACACTCCCTCCAGGAAATGCAAGTGAAGATATTTTTATTCGCTGGCGTGATATCGCACTTGAAAATGTTCGATTCTTGAACAACATTTACATGCAATCAAACCCGAGTGTGAGTGAAGAACAGCGACTACAACATATAGTATCACTCCTCCAATCGTGGGTGGTGAAATTTGAACGACACCGTGCGACTATTGTTGAAGGTAATATTGGCGATGATATTCAGAATCGCGTTCGATGGGATGATATGGAAAGTGCCTTCAAGTGCCGTATACACACGGGAGCCGTGACAAATCTTCGACATAAGGATTTGGCGAGATTTTTGGCTGACGCTGAGGTGGTAACGATGCAACGCTTGAAAAATGTGCTACGTGAACAGGGATGTATTAAGGTGAATGTGGGGGTTTCGTGTAAATTTGAGAACGTGAAAAACGATCAGATCAGCTTGGAAGTGAAGAACTTCAATACACGCAACGCTACGATTCTTCCATCAACGAACCTGGAGACCTGGTTCAGCGATAACGTAACAAATCCTCTGCTGACCATGGTGGAGGATTTCGAACAACGAGATTCTGGTTGGAGTATGATTGAGATCATAAATGCAGTGGTTGGCATAAACCGATACGAGCCTCTTCGCGGTGGACTCTCAACATATACAGCGCTACGTGAGGATATTTAGCAAAAAAAGGCGGTGGTCAACGTGCAGAATGATGATGATCGGTGTTTACTGTGGTCCGTTGCCGCAGCTCTCCACCCCACAGGCGTTAACGCAACCAGACCACACAGCTATCGACGGTATATATCGGAGCTAAATTGTACAGGTATTAAATTCCCAGCGACCCTGCATAGTGTACAGAAATTCGAAAAATTGAACAATTTGAGCATTCACGTATATGGAATCAAACCGGAAAATTTTCAAAGCGAGAAAAAGTCCAAAAATAGTGTAATTACCCCGCTTTATTTAAGTAAGAATATAACTAAGAGCAACACAATCCACCTACTCATGATAGAGAGTATGAGCGAAATAGAAGATGATGATGATGATGATTTAAATAATTTCAAACCACGATTTCACTTTGCTTGGATTAAGAATCTTTCGCGTTTGATTAGCAAACAATTATCAAGCCATAACGGTGAACAATTCTTGTGCGATAGATGCCTGTGTCACTTCAGCGTACACGGTGCGTATGAAAGTCACAGGCAAGATTGCATGCGAATGAATAGAATCCGAATGGAATTTCCAGAGAAAAAAGATTTGGAATTTTCAAATTTTCAGAATAAGGGAACTGTGCCATTCGTTGTTTATGCCGATCTCGAGTGTATATTGAAACCAACCGCAAATGAATCTCAAAAGCATATCCCACACAGTGTCGCCTATTATGTACATTGCTCATATGACGGAACATTATCGGGATATGAGAATAAACGCGGGCTTGATTGTGTTGGATGGTTTATCGGACAGCTTCGCGAATTATCCATTAAAGTAGAGTCACGCATAAAAAATATAATTCCAATGGAATCTCTGGATCAGGCACAACGCGATTATATGAAATAATTTTATTTATTTATGTTTCAAGTCTTATATCTAACCAAAAATTTTTATTAAGTAAAATTTACATAAACCTCCTTTTTTATCTATTTTTAACTATTTTTATTATATTTTTAATTTTTAATATAAAAATTTACCTAACATCAAATTCAGACTTATTAAATTTTTCAAAAATAAATTTTGAAAAATCATATATTTTAAAAATATTAATAAATAAACTTTACAACCTGCCATCAAATCAAATTATAATAATATTAATTAACTACTTATTATTAACATTATTTATCGTAGTAAAAATTACTAATATTAATATAGGACCCCTACGAAAAAATACTTAATGAATAAACCTATACGCCTTAATAACCAATTAATTAAAATCTTTAACAACTCCTTAATTGATTTACCTTCCCCTCGACCGGTTCCAACAACCTCTTCAAGAACTCATACTTGGGCTGATTGAGGGATTTCGAATAGACGTACACATTCTCGAATCGAAGGCCATTAGCGTGGGTGAGTAGTGTGAGGAGAGCATTAGTTTGACCGCAATTCGAAGGCCCGCAAAAGACAGCCCTCACACTATTTGGTAGTAGGGCTCCGTGTCGATTCCCCTTCTTCTTTTTTCGCTCGACCAATTTATCGAAATTGGCAATGGGTAGTTTAATTGTTTGATCCAGAAATTTCATGATGCTTGGCAAACGTCGCAACGCAAACTAATATATTCATGCATAAAATACGTGCCTTTATAGAATTCATGTTAGTTCATGGTCGACCATGGTTGGACACATACGTAGACAAAGGCGCGGTTGTGGATTAATAAATAAAATCATCAACAATCTCCCCGTCGAATTACATGTTCCTGGTTATCAGTACTGCGGACCGGGCACGAAATTGGCAAAGAGGTTAGCTCGTGGTGATCGAGGCATCAATGCTCTAGACGCTGCATGCAAACAGCACGATATCGCATACTCCGAGAATCACGATAATATCGCGGAACGTCATAGGGCTGATAAAGTGCTTGCCGAGAGCGCTTGGAATCGGGTTTTGGCTAAAGACGCAAGTGCAGCCGAAAAAGCTGTCGCCTGGGTGGTCACCAACACCATGAAAGCAAAATCCAAACTGGGTATGGGTATGAAGAGGGTCAAGACACAGGCATCGCTCAAGAACAAGAAAAGGACATTGAAATTTATTATACAGGCAGCAAAGAAATCCATGAAGCCTGGTTCCAAAGCTATTGAGTCCGCTCTAGCTGGTGCCCGTTCGGCCATGTCGAATGGAAAAGTGCACGTGCCTCGTATTTTACCCGTCCCTAAGAAAACTGGTGGTTTATTACCGTTTCTTATTCCAATATTTGCAGCCCTCAGCGCTACAGGTGTTTTAGCGGGCGGTGCTGCGGGCATAGCGAAGGTTGTCAATGAAGCTAATTCAAACAAACATCAGTGACAAGAATCCAAGCGACACAACGCAACAATGGAGGCGATTGCTTTCGGAAAGGGCTTATACCTGAAAGCGTATAAAAAGGGTATGGGGTTGTATTTGAAGCCAGCAAAAAACTAATGAAGCTACCACGCCGAGCCCTCACAGATGCCGATTTGCTTAACTATGCAAGAGCTTTGGAAATTCCACATTTTGGTGGTGTTTTTATGCGAAATGATCTACCCTGCTCAGGGGCTAGAAAGCGTGAGTCTGCGATCATAAATCTTGATGATAAAGACGGTCCAGGGACGCATTGGGTTGCATACACAAAAAACGGCAACGATGCGGTGTATTTCGACAGTTTTGGTGATTTACAACCACCTAGAGATCTCATGAAATATCGCGGTGTTGGTAGCGTAAAATATAATCATAAGAGATATCAAGAATATAACACAGTAATTTGCGGTCACTTGTGCCTCAAGTTTCTCAGTGGACAACTATAAAATGTATGCGTATTGTTGATGTGGTATTAGTCATGGCTGATTCGTTCACGTTGACACTTTTCGGGGAATCGTCGGTCTTGAGGACTCAATATTTTCCTCTATCGAGCTATCACCGACAAAGACGTATGTTCTCGGACTGATAGAGCTCTCACATTCAACGCAATACCCAATATAGATGAGGGGTGTAATAAGTTTTATGCGTCGCCCAACACAATAATTACCATACCCACTGGGAGCTATGAAATTGAAGATATCGCAAATTATTTGAAAAGAGCATTACCTGATGATATAAAATTTAGTCTAAAAGCTAATAACAATGAGCTACTCAGCGAAATCAGATGCAATCAACAGATAGACTTTCACCCAAAAGATTCCATTGGTCATTTGCTCGGATTCACCCCCGATGTTCTCCAAGGTGGTATTACCCACAAATCCAAGTTACCCGTTCGCATACTCAAAGTCAACGCTTTGCGGGTTGAGTGTAATATTACCATGGGTGCGTATATCAACGAGCATCAAGTACATACGATTCATCAATTTTTCCCAACCGTACCACCCGGATATAAGATCGTGGAAGTGCCGACAAATGTCATTTACCATCCAATCACCGTACGGTCAATACATGATATACAGTTGGGAATAGTCGAACAGGACGGGAAATTGATCGATTTTCGTGGTGAAACTGTAACTATACGATTACACGTGAAATCTTTGAGATAATATGCGCATTGTGTTTGAGGGGGCAAGAAAATCTGGTAGTAGTTATAAAAGCCCGATAACATGCCCAAGCATCATCAGTCATCGTGCAGCTCCGATTCGGATGACACATCAGAACGCTCAGTTTCTTCAGAGCCTAGGACTTCGACTTCGTTGTGGTGGAAAATAAGAATTCGTTGCTATATCTGCATATGCCCAGCACAAAAATGATAAAAATCCAAACACCTGTGACCTTTGACGAGTCGATTGCCCACTGTGAAATACATGCACATCAACCATATGCCGCGTCTACATTCAAAAATAATGATGAGATCCGCATAGCTGTGCAGAACCAAGATGCGTGTGTATTACCTAGCAAAAGTTCGCTCCACATCTATGACCGGATTACAAAATCAGATGGCAGCCTTGTTGGTGAAAGCACTGATTTGGTCAATATGGCTGTGTGTCACATGTTTAGCGAGATGCGTTACGAGCTGAATGGTCATGAGATTGACCAGAACAAGAATGTCGGCATCACGAGTATTATGAAGGGGTACTTATCACTCACCCCAGGACAACGACATCTCCTGGAGAACACCGGTTGGTTGGAGGATAATAATAAGCTAACCAACGCCGATGGGTACTTTGATGTTGTTATACCACTGAATTTTCTACTCGGATTTGCCGAGGATTATAATCGAATAATCGTCAATGCAAAGCATGAGCTGATTTTGACCCGATCGAACAATGATATAAGTGCCATTTATCAAACCACCGTGGAGGGAATCAAAATTTCGCTCGAAAAAATTGAATGGTTATTACCATACATCAGACTGTCGGATCCTGCAAAGATCAAAATGCTCAATTATATAGCCAAAGATCCAGCTGTATCTATGAGTTTCCGCTCGTGGGAAATGTACGAGTACCCGATGCTGCCTGCAACAACGAGTCATGTATGGGTTGTCAAGACATCTACACAACTAGAGAAGCCAAGACACGTCACACTAGGATTCCAAACCGCAAGACGAAACGATCCGAAGAAAAATGCCAGTCAATTCGATCATTGTATGATTAGAGGAGTGAAACTTTTTCTAAACTCGCAATGCTATCCCTATGGAAATTTGAATCTTGATATTGCTCACAATCGATACGCTATTCTCTACAATATGTACACTAACTTTCAAATTTCATACTATGATAAAGAATCCGAGCCTCTTTTGTCGAAAAATGATTTTTTAAACAGAGCTCCGCTCATTACGATAGACTGTTCCAAGCAAAATGAGTCGTTAAAGAGTGGTCCGGTGGATATTCGTTTAGAATTTGAAACTAGTCTCGCATTCCCGGCAAATACTTCAGCCTACTGTATGATTATACATGATCGCATTGTTGAATACAATCCAATCAGTGACACCGTCAAAAAATTGGCTACATTTCGAGGATTCATCATGCTTGAAAACTATGGATTAAGCTTATTCTAAATAACTGAAGGAACAATAAATAAATAAATAAATGTAATTGCTAATTCATTGTTATTTATTCAACCCTAACCCATTCCCATTACATATATATACGTGTGTGTGTGTGTGTGTGTGTGTGTGTGTGTGTGTGTGTGTGTGTGTGTGTGTTTAGATTTTGCCACATAATTCAAATTTATTGTATGGGCCTCCAAGATAGAGTATCTGCAAGCGTTCTTGATCCGCCTCGTTGTTCAACTGATCCAGCTGAGTAGAATCATTCTCTAGAGCCTTTCCAACTCTCGCATGCAGGAACACGATATATTCGTTGGCAATCGTAGCGATGATTCTGCAACCAAATTTCGTTTTCACAAGCCTCAGTTTTGTGATGTCGTACTTTTGTCCAATCTCCAGCTGTGACATCTTTTTCATCTGCATATTATTGTCCATACGGCTAGTGCAGTTCAGGCTGCTGAAGTCCATCTGCAGGGAGGTGAATATTACGGACTTAGTTTTTATATATTATAATTGAATATGATTATCATGTAATAGGATTCTTACCTTGCTCGAGAGAGTTTGCGGGTTCGAATATACGTGGAAGATGCGTTAATGGCGAGAATTCTAGACGTACGAATGCGGCTCCCTGCGAGCTCTGGACTTTTAAGCCATCATCCCCCGCCCTCGAGACATGTGGGGAGGGTTTTTTATGGCCCTCCTCCAAATACCAGTTTTTCAACCGTTGAACGTTCTCGAAGGCGCAATGGTAGCCTCTCGGTACATCGCCATGACAGTCTCCATGCCAATGAAATACATGCGATTCCAATCGTAGTATTCGAAAATTCGGACATCCCAGCTCATCCAAATCAATCACCGCTTTTGAGTCGTCATTGAGGATTTTTTCAATCCAACGTTTCTTCTCCAATCCCTTCACATAAATGCAACGCGCATCATGCATAACCTCTCTCACAGTCTTCTCCGCATCTCTATACGGCGTTCCTCCAGCAATCCAGGGTATTCCATGATGATGCCGTGTCAACCACGAATTAAGATTTCTGTACTCGCTTGAGAGAGTCACCCAGGAGCATGGTGCTTTGAAGAGGATGCGTGTAATACCCTGTCTATATTCCTCATGCGCGCGAATGCTTATTGCAGCCAGCTCTTTTATCACAAATTTATCACTGAATCGTCCAAACCCTTGTACATCCAATATTAGCTCCATATTAACAGCTACGTGTGCGGTCTCAGGCAAAGCCGAAAATTGACTGAGCTGCTGATTTATTGCGTGGGATCGGTATGCATGCAGGTGTGCAGACGGTATCGCCTGAACGAATGTGGAAAACCCATTTTCTTATTGCAATGTCTATGTTAGACTGATTTTATCTGCATGATATATATGAATTGGTGGTTGTGCACCAACCACTCGCAGATTAACAAAATTCTAGCGCTCTTGAGCGGCCAAAATCATGCTGATTTATTGCGTGGGATCGGTATGCATGCAGCTGTGCAAGCAGTACCGTGTGAACGAATGCGGAAAACCCATATTTTCTTATTGCCATCTTCATCTTTGGCTGATCTTATCTTGGAGCAGCGAAAATCACATTGATTTATTGCTCGAGTCTTGAGACTAACCGATTTTATGGTGTAGGAGGATGTCTTGAGAGCTGTTCTCTGGTTGGTTGGGCCTCATTTTATTTCGGGGGTGGTGTGCAGCCAATAGGATGCAACCCAACTCTCCCCCGCCCCGTTTCCAGTTTGAAAATATCGGTGAATAGCGAAAGTTCATAGAATCGGAGTAAAGCATCAAGAAGAAGAAGAAGAAGAAGAAGAAGAATTTCCGAAACTAAACGCGTAGAAGAAAAAAAAAAAAAAATAAGGTATGTTGTTGGTATTGAATACACAAATTTTAACGGATGCTAATATAAGAATGTGTGATAAATCCAGATGAATCCAACTCACGGAAGAGTTGCACAGCGGGCAGCGCAACTGCGGCGAAGGGCCGAGTTGAGGGCGCGATTCCTTCAGAACGCGCAGGTGGTGCTGCGTTTTTTGCGCGACAGTCATGTGGATGAGAACTTCATTAATGAAACCGCGGGCGTGCACTACAAAATGATCGAAAACATCACGCGGCAGTATCAAATTAATGATCATTGGGCGATGCGTGCGGCCACTACTGAAAATGCCACAGCATCGCCCATCCAATGCTTGGATATTTCGTCTTCCGTGCGGCAAGATGCGGCGGGTACGGATACGGAGACGATCCGAATAAATATGGAAAGAGGTCGATCGCCATCACCCAGTTCGGCCTCATCGGAGTATTCACGATCGAGTCCGAGCTCGCCGTCATCGTCGTCGAGGTCGTCATCCCCCGACATACCACCACCGCAACCGATGGTGATTTCGCTCGAACGACAACATCCCTAGTTTGAGTTAGTGTTAGGAAAATTTCTACTTTAGAATAGGTTAGACTTATGAAATATAGTTTAAGCTACTCTAAGACAAACCTCTTTGTAAATATATAGCTTAAGTTAGTTTTAAGAAAAAAAATGTTCACTTTAGAATATGTCAGACTTAAGAAATATAGTTTAGGCTAGTTTTAAGAAAATTGTTACTTTAGAATAGGTTAGACTCAAGAAATACCAAATAAAAAAACATATATTATCGGATGATCCGCGTCACTGCTTGCATATAACATACCCCCTGCCACTCTTTGAGCATTTCAGCTAGTTTAATTCGCATATATATGTAAGCTAAGAATTAGATATTTCAGAGCGGCCATCATGGATCGATTGTCGGTAGATCGGTAATCGTTACCATGATGCGAAGGCGAATCGGTAGTGGCGCCACCGCGAGACGAAAAAATTGCAGCCATCCGATTGTCGGTAACAGAAGATCGACAATCTTAGATTCAGAATCGTTACCATCGGACTACCGATAACGAAAGTGGTGCCATCACAAGGGGGAAGATTGCAATCGCGAGACGGAAAAAATTGCAGCCATCCGATTGTCGGTAACAGAAGATCGGCAATCTTTGATTCAGAATCGTTACCGGCGGGACTACCGATAACGAAAGTGGCGCCAACGCCCAGTTGCAAATTGCAACCATTCGATTGCCGGTAACGGAACATCGCCAATCCATGATTCACGTTACCATGATTCAACATCAGTACCATCTGACTATCGGTAACCAAAGATCGGCCATCGTTACCATGATCCAAGAAACAGATCGGTAGTGGCGCCATCGCATGGCGGAAAATCGCAACCATTCGATTGTCGGTGACAAAAAGATCGGCAATCCACAATCGTTACCATCAGACTATCGGTAACAAAGATCGGTAATCGTTACCATCCGATCGTCGATAACTTATCGGCGCGGTCGGTAACTCACCTACTGCCTGATGGCCGGTAAAGAAGGCTGGATCCAGAACTCTCATATATACACTACTATGGAATTTTACGTAATAGTATATTATGTAACGAGGAATGAAACAAGGTGAATGCAGACCAGGGTGAAGTGGTCACTCGTGCCTGCATTCATGTTTTATCCCGTGTCACACACTATGTTTTCCATAACTTGTGACGTAGACTGTTGGTAGCCCTCGTTCTTATACCAGTGGATAATCGCGAGGCTAGTCCACGTCGACAATGACGCAAAAGAAGTATTAATTATGGAAAATGTTGGGCGCCAGGCGGATAACCGCCGCTTACAAAAATCTAAACCAAAAATATAACCAAGCGTACTGAAGCGTCGGCTAGCAACAGTACCGCGGAGAAGGGTCGGGATCTAAATTAAAGGATTAGCGGGGCGTTAACAAACGACTCGTGAATTTGAAGTTAATAGAGAAAATAGAATTTATTGAATGATAAAAAAGTATAATTAACAAATCGTGTTCCCGGGGGTACTTCCCCGCGGGTATTGAACGGCTACAGGCCGTGTGAAGGCGACCTGGCCGCGTTTGCCGAGTTTCACAATAACAAATAAACTACGGGCCTTCACGTAGGAGAGCAATAACAAGGAAAAATAAAGCAAAATTTAACAACTCAACAAATCGGGTCCTCGGGAGACAATAAATCAGCTAAAACACTAAATACTCTCCACGAGGAGGAAATTACAATGCCTTAACAAATAACAATGCCAGAGCCCACGGCTCGACCTAAATTAGATTAACAAAAATAAAGGCCTCGTGGCTCAAAAATTTAACTAAAACAAAGGACGTTCCCGATCGTGTATAGGCGACCGGTACGCCCCCGTGAGGCGAAGCCTTACAGTAAAAGACGAATATAATTATTCACAATTCTTTTAATTTTTCCTAATTCTAACTTAACCTAACTCCGCGGCTTGCGCGATTACCGATTCAAGCAATACTACCAATTTCAAGAACAAACTATGCCTCGAACGCGAAATTAATGCAGGCCCTCAGCTAAGCCTCGAGCTTCGTCTCTCCCCGCAGGAGGAAGAGAGAGCGACAGTGACCGACAATCACTATCTCTGTCGCACTCGTGTACGACAGGTACTGACTCAACGAAACTACAAGATATGCAATAAATTTACGTAAAACAAAGACTCGAACTTGAACTTTACTGCATGGAGACACTGGTGACGGCCCCCTCGGAGATCGGTTTAATTCGATATTCCAAGGTATTAAATAGCCTCGTGGCTGCAGTAAGGCAATATGGCAGACGGCCATTGTCGAATTCGAATTAGTATGGACAGAAAGGCTAACGCTTACTGTCTTCCGGCCACCTCAACATTAGGATTTTCTCTCGCCCGAAATTCATCCCAGCGAGTTATCTCGGTCCCTCGATACTCCTTGGAACACACCACTCACTCGAAGTCTAAAAAGATTTCCCAACAAGAGGAAAACCCACGGGGCTCTAGCGAAAAATGTCTAAATTCTCTTGACGCAACAATTCCCAGACACACACTAGTGTTCGTAACGCTAGTCTAACGCAGAGTGACTAGACCGCATGGCGCCGGTACTCAGCGCCCTCATGTTACCGCCAAATATCGATTTTTGCATCGAGCACAAGATCCCTTAAATATGGCGACCTGTTGTCGCTACGCGTGCAATTCGAAGTCCACCACGATGTTACTGGCTCATTGAATCGGAAAACCACGGGTGCAGGTTCTTCTTGGTGGCGGGAATCTCGTCCACCACCGATTTTCCTCGATGCAGAGTGCCCTAGACACTCCCCGTGTCCTCATTTCCGATTTTGAACGTAGTCTGGCCATGACTATCCTCCAGAGCTCAGGTGGTGGTCGTCGAGAGGGATCCCAGCCCTCGATACTGCGTCTCGTGCGTCCGTCGGGGTGCGTCTCTGTCTGAGTGTTGTAACCGTCAGATGGACCTCGTCTCCCACATGTCAGAGAAAAGTCGGAAAGAAAAACAAAAGAATAAAAAGTATGTCGCATAGATCTTTATGCGACCCATTGTTTGAAAGTTCACTTTTTGAGCATTGGACTTAAGCCGCAAAGTGACCAATTTCAGGTCACTAAAATATAGTGAAATATTTAGAACAGAAGCCTATAATGAAATATTATCGGACAGTATGAATATGTTTCATTAAAATAAACATAGTCAGGTTACTTCTGATTACGTTCACACTTTACAAAACAAAATGTCTGAAAATGTTGAATGTCTGAGTCAAAATGTTTTGATACAGAAAAACGCAATAACACCAGTAATTTTAGAAACTAAAGTAAGTATAACACTTTAAGCGTGCGATTTTCCAAAGAGTGAACCTTCAAACAACGGATCGCATAAAATATTGTATGCGCCAAGTCCGAGAAGTGTCAATTCCGGTATGGGTAATTTCCAAAATTCGCCTCTGAGTATGCTTGCGCTCGGGCAATAAATCCTCACTCGTTCTCCTGTGACACAGCACACTTGATTGGCTCATATTAGAAATAACCCATACCGGATTATGACACTTTTCGGACTTGATACATAAATAGCTATAGTCGGTCACGGTCGCCTCTCGGAATTATTTCCCGGTCTCGGGGCCACCCTACGCATTCATTCATTCTTTGACACTCCGCTTAGGTCGTCCAAGAGGTAAGGAGCGCCTAGTCACATGCAATGTTACAAACTATAAGCGTATCCGACGTGCTTCACGCACCCCAGTCCTCACCGTACGAGAGGTATCCATATAAATTTTAGAATAAAAATCAATATGTAAATTGGATTTAATTTCTATTTTTTTTTTTAAATTTTATTTCTTTTTTCTTCTATTCTTTGATACAAAGTGATCTGCGTACTTTTATTTACATTCCATTCCTAGATGTTGTATATATCTGTAGACATATTATACCAATCATCTTGTCGGGCTGCAATATAATAATTTAGTACGATAATTTATTTATAATTTTTTCGTACTTCAAATTTTTCCTTACATCAAATTATATTCATCAATTATACACATACTCTTGGATGTGAATTGTGTTTGGCTCATCGAACACCAGTCCATGCCATATGAACCAATTTTTAGATGATTGCGATGAGTTGACTAGCTCTAGGTTAAGGGAGGGGGGGGGGGGGTTATACTCGATTTGTTACCGGCCTGTCTATTTTCTCGAATATCTCCGAAACGAGGCTATCAATCGACTTGTCCTTTCGGCAGCCGATGTTTGACGAGTAATGAGTTCGAACTGGTACGTTTTATCAGATGAAATCGGGATTTTTTTTGTTTTTTGACCGAAAAGTTTTGGCGTGCCATTTATGTCGACTTATATCAAAGCCGACGCATCAAAAATGCAAAATAGGGGACGGGAGCCCGATTCTATAGGGAATTCCGAACACAACCATCCCAAAACATCTTTGTTTTCGACAACGATGAAGGGGGCAGTTGTATTCTACGTTTTTGTTGTAATTTTAGCGATTGTCAGAGGCTGGGAGCGGTAATGGCCGCTAAATGTCAAGATGTTAGTACTCCGAACACCCGTGAGATGTCGCCGTGCGCACATCTTTAGATTATTAGTCAGAGATGATTGGACTAGGTCGAGTGACGTAGTACAGGTGTATCAATGTAACAGCGGGCGATATCTCACGGGCGTTCGGAGAACTAACATCTTGACGTTTAGTGGCCATTACCGCTCCCAGCCTCTGCCAATCGCTGAAATTACAACAAAAGCGTAGAATACAACTGGCCCGTTCATCGTTGTCGAAAACAAAGATGTTTTGGGATGGTTGTGTTCGGAATTCTCTCTAGAATCGGGCTCCCGTCCCTTATTTTGCATTTTCAATAAGTCGACTTTGATATAAGTCGACATAAATGGCACGCCAAAACTTTTCGATCAAAAAAAAAATCCCGATTTCATCCGATAAAACGTACCAGTTCGAACTCATTACTCGTCAAACATCGCCTGCCGAAAGGACAATTCGATTCATCGCTCCGTTTCGGAGATATTCGCGAAAAAAGACAGGCCGGTAACAAATCGAGTATACCCCCCCCCCCCCCCCCCCCTCCTTAATGCTGGGTATCTAGAAATACCTATGACAGAAGTAGCACTTTTTTATATTTTTCACTCCTATCTCCTTGTTGGGATATGAAAATGAAGGCATACAGGCAAATATGGTTATAACGTAAGTTTATTATGAAAATGTTGAATTAATACATGAGCATATACCGGGACAATCACGTGAAACCGAATGGATCCATGTTACCGGACAGCGAATATTTCGTATTTTTAGCAGGTTAACCACTCGTTGCACTGAAAACCCCTAGGGTGATTTTGGCGTGCGGTCGATGAAACTCGGCAGCCATTGTTGGACATTGTTGTTGGAAACCGGCTGACTGTCAATACAACGCGGAAGGTAGACATGTGGGGTTATGTTCGCTTATTTTAAGCAAATGATAAATGAAGTGAATAAAACCTACGTGAATAAGTTATTGATATTTATCAAAAATCAATCAATCAGTTTTAAGTGATATCATGATACAATCAACGAATTAACTTCAGCTGAAACTGCAAATTAACTAGAATCAGAGAGTTAATTGAGAACAACCAATTCGAGCGAAATTATTAATTATTATTCCTGGGCTTGAGGCTTCAATAAATTGAACTAGGTAAGTGAGAAAAACTTTATTGAAGCTTTCTAGAAGTTGATTCAATGCGTAACAAGGATAAGTATCATGTTGTAATGAATTGGTCCTCGTAACAGTCAGCAGCGCAGTATAAACCGCCAGGTCTTGGAGTCTTCGAGAAATGCACAAAGCCTAGACTGGGCATCATGCCTGCGCCTGTAATTTCAAGGTAAAAATCATCACACGTTCATTGCACGATATCGTAGTTATTCATACTTTTCAAATATTCATGTTTTTCAATAACTTGATTCCATTAAACGGCACTTATTTTTTTTTGCAGCTAATATTAGCGAATGTTTATGGCCAATGAATGTTGTCATTGAATGTATATAATGTGGTTTGGCAATCCAGGGACGTTTGGCGTGGAAAAATAACCTAGAAAGTGTTTCTCTGAAAAGAGAGTTTTTTTTTTTATTTTTCGAGCTCACTATTACTATATTTACATTATGTACAATAATTCTCACCTGAAAAGAGAGAAACAACATTTCAAGCCTATATTTTTACCAAAACGTTTATCCCCCTTTTTCAGCGTTTGACGTTTCTTGTTACACAGCAGTATTCTGTCTACTCATCTCCTAACCTCACTTCTCAGACTTTCTCTCTATCGTATGATTAGGACTCTAACTTATCTTCCGTGTTCACCGTAGCGCCGGTAGATTCAAATTAAAGAAATGTATTTTCTTTACATCTCCCTCCCGGCGGAAGTGGAACGTTACGTAGGAATTTTGTACGTCCACTCTTTATTCATCCTTCATCTTCATGGTTCCCTTCGACTCCAGGGGCTGGGACGAGCTTTGTCGCATGTACGAGGCTCGATTCAGGTTTCTTATGGCTAGTGTTAATCTTGTATATTGAGTTTGATAACTTCTCAATTATTTCGTACGGCCCAATTCTGAGCTCGTCTAGTTTGTTTCTATTAAGTCTATTGCCATTTTCCACAAATACCATATCCCCTACTTTGAACTCCCCATGTTTTCTGTTTCTATCAAATTGTTGCTTATTATAATTGTGTGATTTTATACTGTTTTCCAGAGCCAGTTTTCTATCTACCGCCCAATCTCTTAGTGTTTTCCTTTCCTTCAATTCATCCGGCAAAAGTGCAATATTTTTTCCTTCCAATAAGTATATAGGTGCGAAGCCCGTAACTGTGTGTTCCGTTTCATTATATTTTTCTAAGCATTTTCGTGCCGTGGTTGCCCATGCTACCTTTTTCTTTTCTTCGTTTATCGTGCATCTTATTTTATTAACCAATGTCTGGTTCAGTCTTTCATTTATTCCGTTCGAAAAAGGTGTATTTACCGCCGTAAAAATGATAGGTATACCTTTCTCCCCCAAGAAATGCTTAAATTCTTTTGAATTTATTCCTGGATACTGGTCTGTTAGGATCATTCCAATATGATGGTCTTCTGTGACGTTCTTTAAGAGCTTTATAAAGTCACTTGCATTTTGTGTTTTCGAAGTGCTTATGTATGCATATCTGGTGAAATGGTCTACCAAAAGATGTAAATATTTTTTTGTTGACCTGGAGCCCCCGAATCCTCCAATTGTATCTAGCGACATTATTTCATACGGTTGTGTTGCTGGCCCCAGATGAGACATTAATCCGAATTTGTCCTGTCCTCTTGATTTATTCATAATGCAGATTTTGCAGTTTCTGCAAGTGGCTTTTATATTCTGTGTCAGGTTCTTCGCAGTGTAGTATGGTGTTATTTTATTTTGCATTTGTTTTATCCCAATATGGCAGTAATTCCGATGTATTTCCTTAAGGAGGTTTATACTAAAGTTTTCTGACAAAATGATTTTGTCTTTTTTTTTCACTTTTTTATAATATATGTTGTGTTTCGAAATGAGCTTAGTCTTTTTGTTTTGTAGTTCCTGATTATTGTGCTGATCCCTTCTAATATCTTCCAATCGTATCCAGTTTACAATTTTCAATTGTTCTTCCTCATTGTCGTGCGCTTCCAGCACTGGATTCCTGCTCAAACAATCCGCTTCTAGGTTTACTTTTCCTGGAGAATACTTTACCTCAAAGTCATATTGAGACAGATAATATGTCAATTCTCCCAGTTCTTCGTCCGTTCTCGATTTAATATTCATTTTTTCCAACGGCTTGTGATCTGAGAAAACAGTAAATGATTTACCAATGAGCCAATGTTGCCAGTACTTAACTGCTTCTTTTATTGCAAGACATTCCAAATATATAGCTTTTTTTCTCTTTTGTGATTCATTTAGTTTCTTCGAAAAGTATGCTACTGGTTTTTCCTTCTTGTTCGGTTGTCTCTGTTTTAACACAGCTCCTATACCTTGTATACTCGCATCGGTATAGATTAGTATTGGTAAGTCTGGATCATATATTTCTAATATGGGTTGCGAGCAGAGTAATTTTTTCATTTTTTCGAATGCTTCTTGACACTTCTCTGTCCACTTAAATTGTTGATTCTTTCTCAGTAAGTTATGTAGTGGGTCAAGTGTCATCGCGATGTTTGGAATATATTCATTGTAAAAATTGATTTTTCCTAAGAATTGTCTCACGTTTTTTTGGGTCTTTGGAACTGGGAAATTCCGTATTGAGACTAAATTATCTTTTACTGGGCGGACCGAGTTATCCTGTATAATATGCCCCAGGTATTTGACCGAATCTGATGCAAATGTGCATTTCGAGAATTTCAATCTAAATCCTTCCTTCCGTATTGCCTCTAGTAATTTTTTTAAGTGATCTATGTGTTCCGAAAACGATTTCGAGAAAATCAAGATATCGTCTATATAGTTAACCGCAAATTGTGAGAGATTATGTCGCCTTATGATGTTACTTAGTATCCTTTGGAATATTGCAGGTGACGTCTTTAATCCAAATGGCAAACAAGTCCACTGAAAGTGTCCTTCCTGCGTTACAAACGCCGTTTTTCTTCTGTCCTCGATTCGTAATGGAATCGACCAGAATGCCGAATTTATGTCAAGCGTAGAGAAGAATTTACAATTTCTTGTTTTCACCATAAGATCTTCAATTAGCGGGAAAGGTTGTGATTGCGGAATTACCAGTTTGTTCAAGTCACGGAAGTCTACGCACAATCTTGATCGTTTGTTATCTTCTTTTTTATATGCAAGCGTTACTGGGGCAGCGAACGGGCTACACGATTCTTCGATTAGGTTTTTCTGTAATAGTTTCTTGACTTGGTCTTCTATTTCTCTTTTATCCTCAATATTACACCGATAAGGTCTCTTACTGCAATATTTGTCTATCATTAAATCGATTCGAGCCTCATAATCCTTCACTGTTCCTATGTCGTACTTATCTGTTGCGAAAATGTCTTTGTATTCTTCAATAAGTTCATCTATTTCACCTTTTTGCTGATAATTCAAATGGTTTATTGAAATTTTACAGTTAGATTTATCGATGTGTTCATTAAAATTTATAGTACAACTATCCTTTATGAGTATCTTACTATTATCATCTATTATTTTTGGTAAGTTTTGCGTTACTATTAATTTTTCATTCTGGATTAGTCTAAATTTGTGTATCATATCTAACCCAACTAAGAAATCGTAGTTAAAATCTTTTCTGTCGATTACGAACACATTTACTTCTTCTTCTATTTCGAAGACTTTTATTTTCAGTTTTACCATTCCGTTAGTTTTTTTCACACCATTAATCGTAGTTAAATTTACACTTTGTGCATTATTTATTTCGTCATCTTTTAACTTCAGTAATTTTGAATTTATTAGTGAGACATTCGAACCGGAATCGTATATTCCTAACGCCTCCAGAGTGTTATTTAATAGCAATTTGACTTTGATTAATGGTGGTATCACTAGTTTTTTGGATCTGAATCATTCAGTTCGGTTTCTAGTTCCGAATTGTTTACGAAATTAATGTTTTTTTGTTTTCCTAATTCGTTTGTTTTGAACCAACACGACGATTCTGCGTGAAATCTATTACCTTTGTTTAAATTCTTACAAATCTTGCACGGTTCTTTAACCTCTTTATTTTTTACTGAAGAGTTAAGGACTTTTGTTTTCTCAAAATTTCTCTTATTAACCAAATGTTCAAGGCCCCTGATTTCATTGAGAAGGTCAGTGGTCTCTTTTATCTTTTCCCTATCGAATCTATCTGTTACATAATTCGGCAAACCCACCGCAATCAGATCAACTAGAGTACCTTTATCTATATTTCTGTTTACTTCCAATAAAAGTCTTTCTTTTTTTAGCGCATATTCTAATAACGAACCTGTTCTATATCTAAACTCCATTGCATATCTAATTGGTGTCCACCCTTTATCTGCGTAGGTTTTACGAAAATCCTCTTTCCATTGTTTCCATGTTGAGTCCAGCGTCAGTGTCATCCTCGTAGCACTGTACCAGTCTATACATGATTTCTCTAGAAATAGTCTGAAGATCTCAATTATTTGTTCATCCTCTTGTATCTCAAAGCGTGCACATTCTCTTTCGAAAGTTTCCAGCCACTGTTCCACGTTAACGTTCTTTCCTGTGTATTTTTCAATCACAAATTTTTCTGAGATTTTTTTCAAATCAATCCGTCTTGGTGCTTGTGGATTTATTTCCGTGAATTTTTCCAAGATTCTTGTCAAGGACTCCTCGGTAATCCCCATTGCAGCAGTATTTTGATTGTCATCTGCTTCTTCTAGCAAATAATCTTTGAAACACATATTTTCGTCTTGATCTGTGTACTCGTTCCTTAAACTTTCTGATAAAGTGATCCATACGCTTCTTTTTTGATTCCTTCTTTGTAGCGTGTTCTTGACTTTCTTAAAAATTTCAGTTCCTGCGAGTTGTGTGTGGTATTTCATCGGCTGGTATTCTGTGGGTATCTTATAGACATTTCCATTCGTTGTGGTTATTGAAGTTAATGCAAGGATACTTGTTTTTGGATCCTCTGCACTTTTTACCATGAACTCAAATTTCAGTTTTTCCATGATTCCTTTTTTTTTTTTTTTTTTTTTTTTTTTTTTTTTTATTTGCAGAAATGTTGTTTTATAATGTGGTTTGGCAATCCAGGGACGTTTGGCGTGGAAAAATAACCTAGAAAGTGTTTCTCTGAAAAGAGAGTTTTTTTTTTTATTTTTCGAGCTCACTATTACTATATTTACATTATGTACAATAATTCTCACCTGAAAAGAGAGAAACAACATTTCAAGCCTATATTTTTACCAAAACGTTTATCCCCCTTTTTCAGCGTTTGACGTTTCTTGTTACACAGCAGTATTCTGTCTACTCATCTCCTAACCTCACTTCTCAGACTTTCTCTCTATCGTATGATTAGGACTCTAACTTATCTTCCGTGTTCACCGTAGCGCCGGTAGATTCAAATTAAAGAAATGTATTTTCTTTACATGTATGATAATTCTTACCTTGAAATTACAGGCGCAGGCATTATGTCCAGTCTAGGCGTAGTGCATTTCTCGAAGACTCTAAGAACTGGCGGTTTAAACTGCGCTGCTGACTGTAACGAGGACTAATTTGTTACAACATGACAATTATCCTTGTCATGCATTGAATGAACTTTTAGTAAGCTTCAATAAAGTTTTCCTCACTCACCTTGTTCAATTTATTGAAGCCTCAACCCTAGAATACAATTAATAATCTCGTTCAAATTAGTTGTTCTCGATGAACTTTTTGACTCTAATTAATTCCTAGTTGTAGGTTAGGTTAATTCCTTGATTGTATTAAGATATCATTCAAAACTAATTGATAGCTTTCTGATAAACATTCATAGCTTATTCACGTAGTTTTTATTCGCCTTATTAATCATTTGCTTAAAATAAACGAACATAACCCCACATGTCCACCTTCCGCGATGTATTGACAGTCAGCCGGCTTCTATCAACAATGGCTGCCGAGTTGCATCGACCGCGCGCCAAAATCACCCTAGGGATTGTTCAGCGCAACGAGTGGTTAGCCCGCTAAAATGACGTCATATTCGCCAATATTCGCTTTTCGGTAGCATGGATCCATTCGGATTCACGTGATTCTCACGGTATATGCTCTAAGAGAGTCAAAACAAGACTGCCTGTTGCGAGGGTGCCAGCGGTTAGGCGAGCCTCGAACAATCGCCCGGAAACAAAGAGGGCGCACATAGTATGTGTATGTGTTCTTCGAAATGCTGGTCAGGTGTAGGTAGAAGGCGTACTTATATGCCGGAAGGATCATATTTTAACACTCCTATTCTATTATTATTATTTGCATCGGGGGATAGAATATTTGATGACGGACTGTAATATACTTCAGAAGTTTTACTTGCTGACGTCCTTACGATTGAACACAAATGAATAGGTGAGCCAGGCAAAGTTTGCGCATAAACAGAGTTCAATTTTGACATGTAGAAATATACCTTCGGAACCTACAGCTTGCTTCGTAGTTTTCAATACAGGCTTTTGACATGCCCCTGCGTCAACTACTGAGGAAACCAATGATGTTTCAATATTCGATTTCGTTAAAGCTGAAATGTAATAATTATCAAGTTATCAGTCAATGATTCCAAAAATTTTGAATATGCAAACTTCAAGGCGTGTTTGTAGCTAAAACATATAAAAAACCAAAAATAATTTTTCTTCGTAAACAAAATTATTGTTATCAGAATAATATGTTCATGTGATAAATGCATAATCCTATTTAAGAAGACATGAATGAATAATTGAATCATGAAGATTATGATAATTGAGGAATACATGTGTATTTCTATGAACAGAATTAATTTTACAGGTAGAAAATTTTTCAAGTAAATAAAATCACATTGCTAAGCTAAAAAAGTACTTACGGTTCTGAAGTAACTTATCGGTGTTGGTCAGCTTTTTTTTAAGAAATTAACTTTTTTTTTTTGTTGTGCTATTAATAAGAGAATCAGATAAGAGAGGATCAGATTCTACAGCCAGGATTTCTTTTAGTTTGACCTCATCTGTTCTTAACTTTTTTTGGCGCAGTGCTTTCTGAAGCATTTTTTCTTTTTCTGACGGTGAATCATCTGACGTGAAAGCATTTTCATACCTTTCTACACATGGGTGAACAGATCCAACCTCACCCGACGATCAACGAGAGCGCGGCTCTCTCTCCGAGCACTACCACGTGACACCACGATGCGAGTCGTTCTCCGAACTGGCGACCCCCCAGCTGTGCGGAATAGACCAACCCGCTACTGATTGCGCCAAAACGAGTTGTCTCGATAATGTTATCACACGAAGTATATACTGAGCAAGACGAGTTCTGCGATCTATCCGCAGCGAATACAAATTCATAACAATCGAAATGGAATAGAAATTATGAAATGACACACCTTGCACAGTTCACCAAAAACGAAAAGTAATCGAAGCTCGTTTGATATACGAAATCATACTTGAAAAAAAATGAACAAAAAATTCAATATAATAACATAACGTTGGTCTTTTACGGTATGAAGTTTCACAAAATTTTCCGATTTGCAATCATAAATAGAATATGATAACCATGCTTTCTTCGTAAAATCTTCTGATGATATTCATTCGCATAGGCTGTTACGAAATTGTCAAAAATGACAGGTTATTTCTGAAGAATATATAAATTGAAATCTTTGCTTCACATTGTAAAAAAAAAAAAAACAACCATCGATAAACTATGATTTGGTATATCTATACCACAGAGTCGCGATTACTATTCATCTCAGGCGAACCGCGAGTCGCTTCCAATATACTCTCGCTGTAGCCTACGCGCGCGGCAGCCAGGCGTTGGTGAAATAAAACATTAACAATTTTTTAATCATTCATTCGATTGATGTGAAACTTTCCAGAAACCTTATTTGTACCTTGACGAACAACTTTCTCACTAGTAGTTTTCGGTCGCTCGAAATTCGTTCGACTTCCGAAGCGCTTGAAGCTAACCAGAACTGAATTTTGCAATGTCTCGGAAACTTATTAATAGCTTTCCTGTAAGACGCCATATCACCGTTTTTCTTTCTTAGTCAATCGTGAAACACTATCATATACGATTGCTGCAAATTTCGTTTGAAAATTCTAAAAATTGGGTCATCCCGAGCGAGTTGAAGTGACAAAAGACGGAAATTTTCACCTCACAACGAACCTGGTTTTTCGTAAATGTTTCGTAAATGACGAAAGCTCAAACTCTTTCCATTTTTTGACAAAAAGAAAAAACCAAAAAACAAACAATCAAGATTCGCGGCAGCGAATGGCCGCCAAGTACCCGTAGGCAGGCGAGAGCTAGCCACAAGACTATTTTCTCGGGGGAACTCTTATAGCGTGAATATTATTCGATAAAATTTTCAAAATAGATATTTCCCCGCCACAGGACTTCGCTGTATAAATTAGATCGAGATCGGTACACTGGTTTCCGACATATTAGTCACGAAAGTTGATGAAAAAAATTCTTCTTCTCCTTCTTCCTGGTCACAGATTTTCGATAGACGCTTGCTTGGGACCACGTTTCCGACCGAACGGTGACACGAATCGACTTGAAGTTCGAAACGTGGGTACAAGCCGTTGAAATCTCGACCCCTATTGATTTTGGCATGAATCTGAATTCGCATTCGGTCGGTATGTAATAATAAAGTTACCGAGTGAGCTACAAAGGGTCGACGAAATCAAAATGGCCGTCGGATGGCTGTCGGATCGCGATGTTGACAGTTAAAATATTCATAATTTTATATATAATCATATTATATAGTTATATATTCATATTCTATGAGTATATAATGTGTTATCGGCCATGCTAATGGTTTTATATCAGTGAATCAGTGAATAATAATATGAGTGGAATAGTGCGAGCCTGTGGTTGCATGCCGATCACTGTTATTAATAATAATTATTGACATCTGCATGGTGGCCTCTTGTAATTGCACGGAACAGATTCTCTCAGCTGGGTTCAAATATAGAGAATAAACCAACGAACCTGGCAAAATCTTATTTTATCACTACTAACCGAAGTAAGAAAAAGGTTACAATGACTCACATCAAACGGTATGTACGTACATTTATTTTCACTAGACTTTACATTCGTTCACACAATAATAGATGAATAGAACAGCCTCGACCTCTTTATTTCCATTAATGCATGACTCGTTATTTGTTTATTGCTTTGTATGTTTCCTACCATCACTTGAGGTGCGATTCTGGATGTCTTGGCGTTAACATACCGCCGACGTTAACTTTTGGCGTCCGCGTTTCCCTGCTACACCTGTTCATCTCCGCAGACCCCCTATATGTTTTGACAATCAACAATTGGTGACGAGGATATCCGTGCTCTATGATAACGTTACCTACCGATTAGGCACTACTGACAAGAGTGTTTAGCGCCTGCGGTAACGCTAGCCATTCGTTTACTAGTTAGCATCATCGCAGAGTCGAATTTTGCCTGAGTTCAATCAATGATTGTCGATGATAAACCTTCAAGTTGCTTAGCGACCTTGTATTTCCCACACAAAAACAAAGAATATAGGCGGTAGCGAAGATGAAAAGGGACTCACGGGGAAGCACAACGATAACACGGGCGCTAGAGATTATGTTACGTCCAAGATCCAGAATGGTGATACATGCTATAAAAATTACCAGTAATATACTGGAACCTCTGCTTCAATTATTTGTTATTTTGTATTTTTTACAGTCACCTGGACCATTCCTATCCTCTTATAAATCCATTGGAATAGACGAAGATAACACTTTGACAAAACAACGTCCCAAACCAAAGGTTCCGATTATCAATCTGTTGAGATAGACGAACATGACACTTCAGCGAGACATCGTCCCAAGACAAAGGTAGCCCACAGCCCATAGCTCAAAAATAATAACGATGCTAGGCAAATTAGTAGTAATATACTGAAAGCTCTCCTGCAATTCTTCGTTATTTTCTATCTTTTACAGTCACCCGGACCATTCCTATCCCATTATCAATCCATTGGAATAGATGAAGATAACATTTCGGCAAGACGATGTCCTAAAACAGAGGTAATCCAAAGCTGCTCCAAAGTTATAACACTCTACGTATCTTCTTCAAATGAACCAACTTCTACCAGCCTACCAACCACTAACTTCACCTACCTATACATCAGCACCGCAAATTGATTACCAAACAGACTAACATATTTGAAAATTGCTGATCATTAAAAGTGTTATAATAGTACAGTACGATACAAGTACGCACACACGTGTCGTATACTACTTTTTTAAACTCAGTGTACGGAATTCTTGACCTGTAGAGAACTCTAGAAAATAGGAAAGTATAGTATATATATTGCGATATAAGTGCGAGAGATAGGGTGCGGACGGGGTCCAGGGGCAGAGCCCCTGGTAGGGGTGCAGGGGGCGGAGCCCCCGCTGGGGGGTTGGGGGGGGCGAAGCCCCCCCACTAAAAACAAAATACTTTCTAAAATGATTTTCAATAGCATAAAATTTTATTAGTCTTCGAAACTAAAAAAATGAGGAAATCAAAGACAAAAAAAACGCTTTTTCTTTCACTTCTATACATCCCTCTTCGTAGTCTATCGATAGAAACGCAAGTTCCAGATACGAGTTATCTTGATCAGAAAAGCAAGGCTCATTCGATTTTGATAAAATTATATTATTGGTCATATATTTTGTATCAGTTATAAATAACATGTAATGTTAATTTGACATATTGGTAACGCGATTATTGAATCAGTATATATGTATGTGTCAACAGAACTTGACACAAAATTGAGAAAGTTGAATAGAAGAAAAATATTTTAGAAATCATTATTTTCGAACGAATGGAACTTTATCATTTCTACATATGAGAGTGTGTGAATCGGGCACTTCGCACACTACCAACAGGCATAAAAAATCGAGTATCGCACACTGAGTTGAAAATAGTACAGTACGATACGAGAGTGGCGAAAAATTTTCTGTCGAGTGTGAGGTTGCAGCACGAGCCGAACGCGAGTGTTGCAATCACACAAGATCAGAAGAAGTTTTTCCGTCAAATATTCTACAAAATTTTACCTCATGTGTAAAAATGGGGGTCTCACACACGCGAAACGTGCGTAAAACGTTCATTATCATACTGAGCGAAGTAATGGCACTTTATGATGCAAGTGCGGTAAAACTTTTTCTGTCTAGTGTGATTTGGCAACACGAGCCGAAGGCGAGTGTGCAATCACATGAAATCAAAAAAAGTTTTTCCGTTGGCTATCATACAAAATTTACTTGATACGGAGTGAAAACGTGGGTTCTACCCACGCTTCGTGTGGTCTATAAAATAAGTTGGAACATTTAATATCTTTAAAAATCTAGTTAAATCGTTTGATACCTTGAAATATGCTATCCGTTAGATTATCAGTAGAATGACATGCATTCTTTCAAATTATGTAGCACCTTTCCAATTCTCAAAATTTAACCGCAGTATTCAACCATCTAGGCAATTATGAGATGTTTGAAGCTCTTATATACACTATACATAATAAGTTGTTGACCAATCACTTCATACCGTACACACTGGCCTGTATCTGTATAGAACAACCTCCGTTGTAAATCCAACCACTGACTCAATCTACCTATTTCATACTACTTGTCATTTTTTGTTGGTGGATATCACATATTAGAAGGTATGCTGTACGAGTCGATATTTCCCAGCTCACCTTCACCACAGTAACATGGGATATATTTTAGTGATTACTGTGACATTTCTATTAGATGATTGATCGTTTACTGATTTGTATGATTCTCACAGGGACCTGAATTGGATTGCAGCAGACAAGCATGCAAGCTCCGAACAATCAACGTTGAACACATATGAGCCTGTTACTGCGTCAGGCAACACAGTCTTCCAAGCTATGGCTGGAAAATTACTGATCAAGTGCTAAATTCAAGTTAAAACTGTATAATGAGGTTGAAGTTCGTAACGTTAACGTAACACAATATTCGTTGAAGAAATGCAATATTTCGTGATTCAAATTTGTTCAGAACTGTCAAATATTCGAGATAAACATGTTTCACACAATTTGAGGAATTATGCACCGTTCTTGATCTATTTGAAACCTTCGAGCCTTGAATTTGAGAATTTTTTAGCGAATATTTTGCTGAAATAACGTTATGAACTTCAACCTGGTACTGTACATAAGACGAAATTAAGTTCTACTTAATAAATTATTTATGTTTGTCACAGTTGACAATTGAAGTGAATGTGTTCGTATTTCACTGAATGTTTCTTCCCTTGCCCAAATTCCGAATGTATTTCTTGTGATGATCAAACTATAATAACGTATAACCCTGCTGAGATTGAATGAGCAACCCTTCTCAATTCTCGTACTTGCAAAAAGAAGTGAAATCCCACGAAAAACATCCAAAGATGTAAAAAGAGCCGCCAAGTACCAACACGAAAATCACAGTTGCTTTATAAGCAAAACGTTCCCCCAGTCTCTGTCGTGAAATCAAGAAAAAAGCCAAGTACCGAACGTACCCCTGCGATCTCTCAGCAAGTCTACGTCGTGATACAAATAATCAATTAATCAATCAATCGTGAAGTCGGGAGTTTCGTGTGAGGATATCGAAACATCATTCCAAGAGCTACGTACTTGGCGGGCACATTCGGTTTCTTAGAGCTATACGGACAACCGGCTTCGTTTCACGCGAAAATTGAGTTTTCAATGCGACAGCAATCAAATACACTGAAGAACTAGTTATTCCAACTAATAATCGTATCAGAAAATACTTCGTTGTATCCTTAATTATGTGTATGAACTTACAGAAGTAAATACCTTGTATAATAAATAAAAATCGTGATCGTTCCACTGTCATTAAATTATCAGATCAAATTCGGAACTCTAGAATCACGTACCTCACTATGGAGCCAATGAGCGATATACTACGTTAATTTCACCCATGAAAGGTGACATACCGTAGAGCTTGAGTATATTATTAATAATATAAGAATAAACTTATTCACTTGCAAAACTGTTGAATTATCAAAAAAAAACTCTACTTTGCTATTTCGGTATAAAATCTATTCCGGATATACGTGTATGCTATAAGTAGCATAGAGTGTGACAGTTTGATGAATATCAAATTCAGTTAATGATTGCTTCGGTGTACCTATACTATGTCATACAATCTTGCTCACGATGCATGCGTATGTGCGAGTGCACTAGCATATACACGTAGTGGGAAGGATTAATTTCAACACCTGAAACTCATCCTCGTAACAGTTCGGCCTGACTTGAGTGCAAAAATATTTTGTTGCTCATTCGCTTGTGACGAATAATCATTCGCAACTACATATTCGTGGCAGTTCGAAGATTAGCGTGTGCGAGTTTACGGGAGTGCTTTAGTGCGGGCGCCTTTGGCCTTTGGCGCCCGCACCAAAGCGCTATCGTAAACTCGCACGCGCTAATATTCCAACTGCCACGACAATGACGTCCCACAAGTTTGGAAGATTCATTTTAAATAAGTGTGTATGTTATCTGTAAATCAGACATTCGTCAGTCGATACAAAATTCATGACATGTATATAGGTATATCCAGCGACCGGACGCATAGTACTCTGAGAATCCATCAGCCGCCAAGTACCGATACAAGTAGCTGTGCACAGTTCAGAAAAGACTGTAAGACAAACAGCCAAACACTAAATAAAACTGCAAGAAGTCATGTCCTATCCTATCAATTAATGTATTTTAGATGCCAGATTTGATGAATAAACAATATGGCAAACAGTCGGAAAAAAGTGGTTTGCAAAATACGATAAAGTACTATCAATCCAAAGCGAAAATAACAAACACAAAGGAAAAAATCCGAATGTGCCCGCCAAGTACGTAGCTCTTGGAATGATGTTTCGATATCCTCACACGAAACTCCCGACTTCACGATTGATTGATTGATTGATTGATTGATTATTTGTATCACGACGTAGACTTGCTAAGAGATCGCAGGGGTACGTTCGGTACTTGGCTTTTCTCTTGATTTCACGACAGAGACTGGCGAAACGTTTTGCTTATAAAGCAACTGTGATTTTCGTGTTGGTACTTGGCGGCTCTTTTTACACCTTTGGATGTTTTTCGTGGGATTCAATTCTATACAGGGACGAATGTTTCAAGATTCGAAATTCTTGATTTTTTTTCTAACTGTTAAAGGCCGACTCTGCGGAGCGAAATAACAATACATCCTCTTCTAGTATCCGATCCCTCAATCTCGCGTAAAATCATTATGTTACAAGTATTTATGTTGTTATATAGAATCGTGTTAAATCACATACTTTTCATTCGTGTTTTCAATAACGATCACCTTGATGACGATAAGTCTGAAAATTTAATAGTAAATGCATTTCAAAGAGGAAACTGTATGCTCGAAAATCATCACCGTCAGCACTTGCTGCGTTTCTTTTTTTTTTTTACACCACAAACAACCCCTGGAAATAATTCCATACGACTGGACAATCTCCTTCGTCCATTATTATCGACAGAACATGCGTGTTCAAGCATTTTGTTTCGATAACAATTTTCGAATTCACGTGCCTTTTTCGACAGTCCCAGGCAACAAGTCGCCGGGCCAGCTGTGTTTTTCGCACGCACTCGCTGAGCTTCGGCGCTGCAGCAGCGACAAGATGTTGTTTTCCGTGCGATTGATATATGAGTTGCTTCTATCGCTGCCCAACAGTCGTTCTGAAACTGCCGTTGCGGTTGGTAGCAAATTTTTGAACTCAGGCTCGCATCTTTTTATCCTATCTAATCTACCTTCACTCTTATTCACTATTCTGTTCTTTTATATACTTGATATTATGTGTAATGATAATTTGACTGATTATATGCTGTTTATATGCTGATGCGTAATATTGCCATAGGCTGGTGTAATGAACGATCTATCTAAAATCGATCCAATTCATCTATCTATCTATGTTTTGGTCGATAGGATAATTATTCGATGTATTATTCGTCTCGATCAGAATATGTCAGAATCGAATAAAATCGACGTCGAGCTGGCCCAGGAGCTGGCCCTGGTGAAGAAGGCCCCGCAGCAGGCGTAGCGAGATCTCGCTCAGGGAGGAAGTGGCGAAGGAGAGAGCGGGGCTGGGGAAAGAGAGAAAGAAACTGGGGGAGGAAAAGGAGAAGCTAAAGAAAGATCGGGAAAAGATGCAGAAAATGGAAAGAGAGAAGCAGGAAAGGCTGAGGCGAGAGGGATGGACGCAGAAGATAGATAAGTAAGAGAAGGACAAGCGGGATAAAGAAGAGTTGGAGAGGAAGAAGCCGGAGACAGAAGAACTGGAGAGGAAACAGCGAGAAAAAGACGAGGGGCAGCGAAAGGATAGGGCGACGAGGCGAGAGAGAGAGAGAGGCAGGGCGGGAGGAGTAGTCAGGTAAATACGTAGTATTTTACCGAATTTTTCAGTCAATAGTATGAGCGAAAATGATCATCCTTATGAACGTTCTTCTGGGGGGGGGTCCACCAGATTTTTACCGGCCTGCCTATTTTCTCGAATTTCTCCGGAACGGGGCAATCAATCGAATCGTCCTTTTGGCAGCCGATGTTTGACGAGTAGTGCATCCGAACCGGTACGTTTGATTGAATGAAATCGAAATTTTTCTTTGATCGAAAAGTGTGGTCGCCCCATTTATTTCGACTTGTATCAGAGCCTACGGATCGAATATGCCAAATCGGCTTCCTGAGCCGAATTCTGTATGGAATTCCGGAAACAGCCATCCAAAAACATCTTCGTTTTCGACAACGATGAAGCGGCCAGTTGTATTTTATGATTTTGTAGTAATTTTCGCCATTGTCAATGGCTGCGAGCGGCCATTGCGCGGCTTTCAGCTGTTGATAATTGCGAAAATTAGGAACTCATTACTCGTAAAACATCGGCTGCCAAAAGGACAATTCGATTGATTTCTCCGTTTCGGAGAAATTCGAGAAAATTGGCAGGCCGGTAAAAGTCTGGTAGACCCCCTTGTTTAGAATGAATTATTGATTCATAACAATATTACACAACAGATAAAAATCATTATTGGTAGCGATACATATTTCTTCTATATGCAGTTTTTTGTATGAAATATTATGAACTCTTGATGTCATTATACTTGCCATTGTTGATTCGATTCGACTATGTGTATCACTTTCATAGTCAATATATAATTGGAGTGACGTGAATACTGATTTTCAGTCGCTAATGATTTCTTCCGTATTGGTGATCCCAGTTTCGTCAGCTATAATTGGTATATTTGTGTCCGCGAATGAAGCTGGCCTATGTCATTATTTCGGTAGTACATTGTTATTGCAAACGTTTGCAAGGTGCTACGATTTTTAAGATTCCATCCTGACATTTTATTCACTAGAATTCACCAACAAGGAGCAGGGGGCCGAGACGGACGCTGTCGCGGGCGCGCGAAATCCGCAATGAAATGTTAGTATATAGAATGACTCCACGACAAAATTTTTAAAAGTTAAAAACAAAAGTTACTTGAGAGGTATTTCGTTGCTCGTGGAATTTTTATTTATAATTTTTCTCTACTATTCTTGAAAGCTATATAATTATGTTCTGGGTACAAGTGGTCAAATCGGCGCCAGTGGGACGCATCGCCCGGCAGTGGTCGCGACCAAGTCGGCAGAAAAGGTAGTGGCGGTAAGGGCGGAGGCGGGAAGGGTGGAAGGGGAAAGGGTGGAGGCGGAAAGGATGAAGGCGAAAAGGGTGAAGGCGGAAAGAGTAAAGGCGGAAAGAAAGGTGGCGGGACGGGAGGGGCGAAATATATTTTAACTTTCAATTAAAATAAGTATACTTTGTAAAAATACACGTTTCATCTCTCTTTCACCTATTCCACCTAATCACACACGCTCTCAGAACAAGTGCAGAGGGAGAATAGTTTTTCCTTTTGTGTAACAAAATAATAATGTTCGTTGGTTGATTCATTGATAAATATTTGATATTAACTCTCAGCATAAACGTTTTGACGATTTCAGCTGTTGAGCCTAGTTCATGCTATAACTTCTTCATAATACTTCTCAAGCCGGACTGTTCTAACAAAAATATCAACTTCGTCTAAAATATCTGTACCCTGTTCATCAAGAAGAAATCATGCTGTAAATTTGAGAAACCAGTTTTTGTTCATATTACGACAATATCATTTATATCATATGTTATCCTTTTTTCAACTGATAAGATCGCAAGAACCAATATTCATGAACAAATATTAAATCACGTGCTTACCGGCACGGCTAACTACCGAGATAGAGGGCTGTGGCTACATAGCGAGGTACATACTTATCGTGATATTATTATTACGAACCATCCCGAAATGAAGTCACACTGTATTATGGGAAAAATATAATACTGTCGTCGTATAAAGGTGTAGGCAGGTAAGCTGCCCACTGTGGAACATATTGAAACGTTGAAATGAATAGTTGTGATGAGTAATGGATAGTAGGCCTCACAGCGCTCACGGCAGAAAAGTAAAAATTAGGAAAATCTGGATCGGAGGATATGGCTTTACGTCTAAACGTAGTGCAGAATAACAATTCATATGCATAGTAGATTGACACTATCTCAGACTTTATTTCTGACTCTTTGATCCCAACCCGCAATTTTGTACATCACTACCTGTCATTCCCTCATGGCTGAGGCTGAACCAAAAATATCTAGAATCAATTATCGAATTCAAATGTTCATCGTTTAAGTTTACAATAATACTCTTTTGTAACGTCAACTTTAAACGTTGCCCATAATTATCGTATGTTGATTTCAACAATTAGAATATTCTCTACCTTACTGATACTAAATGAGTTAAATATATAAATCGGAACAGAGTTTGATAATCGCATGTAAATAAATTTTTAAAAATAGGTGCATGTATTTCAAGGGCAACAGGGGAACGATTGTGAGCCCCGTGTTCGGCAATGCTTGTAGTTCCGTCGACTTTTGGTCTATTTCATTTTACTTTGTTTCATTTATTTGTTATTTTGCTGCACTCCTCTACCTGAAAAATAAACGTTGTATTAAAATAAAAAAAAAAGGTACTACGAATTTGTACATGATGTTTTCACACATCATAAACGTCAATTATTGGCTACTCAAGTAATCACGAGTATCTCCAGGAAACGCCACGAGGAGGCTAATTGACAATGTTTCCCATAAGAGTTCCTTCATGTCGAACATTTCGGTCATCTCGGCGAGCGAGGCGCGGAACTGACTTGTCGTTCGATCCGCGTCCGCAGAGCGGCGAACTGTGACTTGTTCGATCCGCGTGCGAAGAGCGGCGAACTGTGACTTGTTCAATCCGCGACCGAAGAGCTGCGAATTGTTTCACTCAAAGATCCGAGCAATGAAACATAACGCGGAACAATTCTTCATGCAATTATTGGAAATCTGTTCAGGATATTAACTGTACCGAAGCGCTGTGAACTACGCGCTTGGCAAGACAGATAATTTTTTGCTCTGTATTATTCTAAACAGATGATTTCGCGACTTCATTACGTCCGTGGAGTATACATTATGAGATGGGTTTTCTCCCAAAGCTACCGTTGTAGCAGAAGCTGCTGCGAATACTTTACAGTTAAAATTATCCGGCTGTCTGTGGACTGCTGGAAGAGCGACATCTTCATGTTTCAGGTTCGGGTAGCGGAAGGAAATGAACCTTTTTTCTTGTGCTACTAATGATTGATAGTCTCTACAGCCTAGGCTGTTATATACAAACAGGTTGGTTACATCAAAATGAAAGCATCGCCAATGCCTGAATGCATTGCCACCGATAATGTGGATATCTTGCGATGTCCGCGAAGGCTTGATGAATCGTGAATGTGTTAGCCCGAGCGAAGTTGCCGTGCCAAACTGGGACGTTTCCTTGATTACTGATAAAAACTGGTCAATCGACGTATTATGTAGCAGTGAATTTTGTAATAACACATCTCTGCTGATCTCGTCAATTCTCACGTTTTTATTCACCAATTCCAGAACGTCAATTTCTGATTGGGTAGGACTGTTAGTGACATGCTCTTCTGATGCGACGACCCATGCAATCTCATCGTGGCGTTCCCTCGCAGTTTCAGCGTACGCGGCGGCCACGATCCCAAGTGACTGTTGGCTCGAATGCGTCGAATGTTGCCCGCCCTGGGGTAATATAACCCAATCATGTCCGTGATCAGAATAGCGCTCCCTTATTCCTATCGGTGAAACTCGTGATTTTTTCGAGGGTCGACAGATTTCTTCATCTGTGGATGATACGAAATAAGACATTCCTCTTCTGGAAGTACGTTCACCTATTATCGTAGGTATTACTCTGGGTTCCTCTTCGGAAAAATTGGATTTCTCCTCCGTCGTAGTCGAGATCCAAGACTCTGGATCACTCGGATCAGTTCTACTGAGCCTTAAAGGTGCGACTTTTTTAACTCGGGCGGATCTCGTATTTTCCGAATCGCTTGCGGTGTCTGTGCTGAGCGCTTGGCGAAGCGAGTCGTCCCCATCAACTTTCCCAGTCGCTTTTATCGCTCTTGTACGCTGCGTGCTTCGTCCAGCTTCTGATTCCTGAAGAGGCCACTGGTTCCTCAGTCGCTGAGCTTTCAGAATATATTTGGGATCACGGATGGGATATTCCACGAGTGTATCGTGGGTCTATGATTTCCGGCAGCAAGCACTCTTTGTAAAATCGAGTTAGATAGGGTTCCATTCGATTACCCCAGAATGCATCATCCCGTGATACTTTGACGTACTTGAAGCCTTTGAGCGTCCATACTGCGAAGTAGCATGTATTGGCGCGCGTGAAATGCAACTGTCCCTGTACCTGGTAGTAATAGTGATGAGACGTGTTCATCTTCTCTGGATCATTCTTGTCAAAGTAATCGGGTATTGCTGTGGCGCGCTGTTCAATCGCACCGTCTGGGTTGTGGGCTTGTGCAGCATAAGGACATTTCACTTCATCGATAGTGGTATCGTCGATTATACCATCCGGAGTGGCTCCCAAAAATGCGAGTTCTGGATCAATGAACAATCCACACGGCCTGAGAGTAACAGGATTTCCTGCACCTGCCAATCGATTCTGCAGTTCTTCGATGGCCATGGATTCCTTCGACGGACCCCATACCATACCAGATGTACTCTTCACAGTTGGGTGCAGTATGGATCGCACTTGAGGAGAACACGACATATGGTCCCTCGCTCGACAGACTCTACCGAAGTTCGAAGCTGTCAAAATCTTCATTCGCACCCTTCGCCACAGTGCGTTGTCGGCCAGCCTTCTCGTATTGACTTTGATTTCGGCACGATTCTTCTGATCATCCAACAGCCGGCTTTGATGTAGTTCTGCGAGACCATCGTACGCGTTATCAGTCAAATCGGGCCTCTCTGTATTTGTCCCACAGTTTTTATCCTATCCTCGGCGTTCGTTGTTTTTATGACCAGAGAGTGCCCGTGATTCTTTTCTGGATTTCTTCACTGTCGCATTGTAGCGTACCTGACGCTGGCGCTGGGCCTCTGAATGAGTTGCAATGCTTGGTGGCTGTTTTTCCTCGCTTCTGTGTAGCTTTGTTAGGATTTTCTGGGAGTAGATAGTGACAGCCATGGCGAGTCATAACAAATGACGTCACCGGGCAGGAGTGGGGATCTCGCGCCAGTGACGTGACTGCCGGCAGTCTGATCCAAGATGGCGCCGCCCATACGAACCAATATGACGCCTGATTTTCAGAATCCAATATGGCGACTGTTTCTAAGAATCCAATATGGCGCCTGTTTCTTCAAAATCCAAGATGGCGCCTGTTTTTCAAAATCCAAGATGGTGTCTGTTTTATTCAAAATCCAATATGGCGACTGTTTTGACAAATTTAATATGGCGACTGTTTTTTGAGAAATATTACGTTTCTCTCTCTCTCTCGCTCTTATACTAACTAAATATAGATATTAATTGCTGACCCGCTTTCGAGATGTCGGCTCTGAAATACTAAAGACTAATCTTATATACCGACCGATTCGATTTCAGCAGACAAGGACGACTGCAGCTCCGAAATAATGAAGTCTTAACCTCTACAGGGTGTTCCAGATCTCGCGACGAATATTTAACCGAGTAAATCTTGGTCAAAAATGTGATCGACATTTCCTCAGCCGTTTTTTTTTATCAAAAGCATATCTTTCCCGTTATAATTATTTCAATTTCGGTCAATGACGCGCGGCTCATAAACGGCCGCGCGTCGGTGTGCTTACCGCTCGGTTGTGTGCACTTTTTGTCGTGGTGACAATAGGCTGAGAGACGCGCACACAACCGAGCGGTGATCACACCTACAAACAGCCGTTCATAAGTTACGCGTCATTAGCTGAAATTAAAATAATTATAACGGAAAATCCATGCATCATCGAAAAAATCGGCTGAGGAAATTCCGATCACATTTTTGATCAAGATTTACTCGGTTAAATATTCGTCGCGAGATCTGGAACACCCTGTATACATATATACTAGCTGAAATGTTCAAAGAATGACAGGGTATATGCAGGGATCGACACGAATTATCTTTTAACATTTGTTTATTCAATATTACTATCAAGACTAGTTTTACAATCGTTTAGCTGAAATTAATTACTCTTATATTCGATATAATTATTGAGACTAGTTTTTACAACCATCCTATATGTTGTAATCTGGATCCTGAGACCTTTCATGCAACTACAATTTATTGAAGGTTCGTTGTTGAATTAAGAGTTGGAACTCAGTCGTATAAAAGTGATAAAGTTTTATTATTCTATGAAGAGTTTTACAAGGCGTTACTACGTCTAGCAGAGATCTGGCATAACCTGCCCTACTATCTCGGTCTTGATGTTCTGACCATGAGTATTACAGTGATCGCTTATTTATTACGTTAAGGAGGTCGCGCTGCGTCTGCAGTTGTTGTTAGTTGCGTTAAGGCTTCGTACTTGCAAATTCCATAGTATTACCAAATTGTGGCTCAAACATCTGAATTGCAACACCTTGATACTCGGGTTGCAACATCCCTCCCCCTTGGAAGAAAAGCCCTTAGGATTTTCCCCTGAAATCAGTTAAATCTGCTGGCTTGCGTCGTCGTGCGTACGCTCGCCTATTATGCTATATCTAGGTTAGTAGTTTACATAATGTATCCGGTTTACAATGTTTTGATGTAATCGTTCCTTAATCTAAGTTAGTATAACCTATTTTCTATATCATTTTTTCCATCAGTTGAATTTTTCCAAATTTCATACTGAAGTCATATTATTCAATAAAAGGTTTTAATCGATTGACATTTACTCTGAGATTCTTCCCATTAACCTTTATGGTGTAGTTAACGTTTTATTTTACCTCTAGAATAGTATACGGACCAATCCATTGAGATAATAGCTTCTTCGATCGTCCTCTGCGTACAGTCTCGTCGTACAGTAGTACCTTGTCTCCAACCTTGAACCCTTTTTCTGTGGTTCGTCGGTCGTACTCAATTTTTGACCTCTCCTTGGCTTGTTGCAGATTTTTTTCGGCTATGAAATTGCTGGCCCGCAATCTCTCCCGTAATTCTCGCGCGTAGTCGTCATAGGTGTACGTTGGTTCTGGATCCTTCTTCAGCGATGTTGGTAGTTCAGCTGGGTGCCCATACACCAGCTCGAATGGCGTGAATTGTGTTGCAGTGTGGGGTGTCGTGTTATATGCAAACATAGCATATGGTAACCATTCGTCCCAATTGGTCTGTTCTTCGTCTACGTAGTGTCTGAGGTATTCTGCTAACGTCCTATGTGAACGTTCTAAGGCTTTATTGGATTCAGGATGATAAGCTGTCGTCTGGATTTTGTCGATCTTCAACAGATTACAAGTATCTCCGAAAACGTTACTCAGAAAGTTCGTACCTTGATCGGTGAGTATTCTTTGTGGTATTCCGTGTTCGCATATGATCCTGGTCGCAAATTCTTTGGCTACGGTGTTAGCTTCTTGGTTCGGAATGGGTATTGCTTTGCTGTATTTGGTTAAACAGTTTTGGAATGTGGGAATATACAGGGTGTTGCAAAATTCGCGCACCATCAGCATACTAGCGGATTCCTTGCGAAAAATTAAGACGAGTGGCCTTTGCAAAAATGGCCGCGGGGGCTTAGTTTTTCCGTAGAAGCACTTAATAACGAACCAATCAGCGTTCGTCTTTAGAAAAGCCGGTCTAAAATCTGCATCGCCGTCTGCCCCACTACGGAGAAAAAGACAATAATGTGTGGTGTTCCCCGCTCCGCCTGTCTGATGTTAAGCGCTTACGGTGGCTGCGAGCGCGGAGGAAGGAGCGGGGCACACCACATATGATTGGCTTGTTATCCGTAGTGGGGCGGACGGTGATGCGGATTTTGGACAGTCTTTCCTAAATACGAACGCTGATTGGTTCGTTATCCAGTGCTTTTACGGAAAAACTAAGTCCCCGCGGACATTTTTGCAAAGGTCGCTTGTCTTAATTTTTCGCGAGAAATCCGCTGGTATGCCGATGGTGCGCGAATTTTGCAACACCCTGTATTTATTTCCTTGTTCCGTTTCCGTCAATGGTCCTACGATATCCAATGCACATTTTTCAAACGGTTGATTTGGAGTGTCGGTTATGACCATTGGTGCCTCCGTTTTCTTGCTGAGTTTGTTCTTCTGGCAATTCTCGCATCTCGAAATGTGTTCTTCTACGTCTTTCCGTAATCCTGGCCAATCGTGCTTCAATCGAATTCGTTCAATTGTTCGGTTTACTCCTTGATGTGCTCCTAATGGCGTGTCGTGGTATTCGTAGATGATCCTGTTCCGATCTTCCTCCGAATATTCTTGTTGCGGGTTGTTCGATTCATCCTCTTGCTTTTGCTGACTTCTGGGTTGCGATTCTGTACTTATCCGCTAACTCAGCGGAGACCGTTGGTTGGCTGCGCAGCGTCCAATCGCAGATCGTTTCGGATCGGGCAGTACAGTCGTAAGGTGTCGCCGTGGGCTTGGCCCGGCCGTTAGTCGCAATAAGCGCGAGGCCCACTTACACTTGATATACATGCATATGTACCACAAAGATAAACCTAGGAGATGAAAAGAAAGAAAGAAAACGAATAAACCACTGAATAAATGCAGTCCGATATTTTATTTCATTTATTCGTTCTCTTTCTTTCTTTTCATCCCCTCGGTTTATCCTTATGGTACACTTGTGACATGCATGTAAATCAAGTGTAACTAGGGCCTCGCGTTTGTTACGACTAGCGGCCGGGCAAAGCCCACGGCGCCACCGTACGACCACCGATCCGAAACGCTCTCCGATTGGACGTTCCTTAGCCAACCAACGGTCTCTGCTGAGATAGCGGAGTTAGCGGAGTTAGCGGAGTTAGAGGAGTTAGCGGAGTTAGCGGAGAAGTACAGAATCGTAACCCTGGTCACTGCGTACATGCGACTTAAGGCATCTGTGTTGGTATTTGCCTTGCCTGCCTTGTACTCGATCACATAGTCGTACTCTTTCAGCTTCAATCGCCATCTCATGAGTCGTGATCCTGGATCTTTGACTCCGAATAACCATGTGAGTGGTTAGTGATCTGTAACAATCTTAAATCTGGTACCATACACATACGGTCTGTAATGATTTACTGCCCAGACTATCACCAACAATTCTTCTTCTGTGGTACTGTAATTGCCTTCTGCCGAATTTAGAGTTTTACTTGCGTACGCTATTGGCAAGTCCCTTCCTATTATTCCTTGCGATAGGACTGCTCCGATGGCTTTGTCGGATGCGTCTGTCGTCACGATGAATGGTTGCTTAAAATCTGGATACTGTAGAATCGGCGCTGTCGTCAACGTCTTCTTCAAATTCTCAAAAGCCTCTTGTTCCCTTGAAGTCCATTGAAATTTTACCTCCCTTTTTAGCAAGTAGGTTAGTGGTTTTGCTAAACTCGAGAAATTTTGTATGAATCGTCTGTAGTATCCGGCCAAACCCAGAAATCCTTGAACTTCTTTTTCAGTCTTTGGAACTGGAAATTCTTCTACTGCTCGGATCTTCTCTGGATCTGCCTTCATCCCGTCTCTAGTGATGACGTGTCCCAAGAGGTTGACCTCTTTTCTCAGAAATTCACATTTGTCTGGCTGTAGCTTCAATAGATTCTGTCGTTAGCGTTCCAGTACCTCTTGCAGTCGTTTGTTATGTTCCTGCAAACTAGGAGCATGTATGACAATATCGTCAAGATATACTGCAACGAGCGACTTTTTTAAGGGCAGGGTTAACCCCGTAGCCGTGCACTTTGGCGTCACTGAATGTGGTTAATAAAATAGGACAAAACTAAAGTTGGGCGCCAGACGTGAAAACGTCACTTGAAATATAATAAAGGCTCAATAGATGTGACGGCGGAAATTGCCAACTAGCTCAGACTATATTTTATTACGAATAATGGTAGAGGGGCGGGGACGCTAAATTAAACAAGAATTAGAATATTCCTTTATCTGATCAATTTATTGAATCATCGGGATTATAGTGTCGATATCCGTAATTTTACGGGATAGAAATACAATATTGCCAGATTATCGTTGTGTCTCAGATATTATCGGGATTAAATCGGGAAGAATATTCACAGGAAATATTACAGAATAATAATAAAGATCAAAGCAGTGCGGCTCGATATAATACCAAATTCAATTTAACATTGAACGGGACAACTATCATACGATAATCAGAATAATCATGCGAAATAAATCAGATACAATATTTAACAACTAGAAAACTATAAATTAAATAATATGCTTGCTTCTACACTCGCTATCTCCAGAAATATAGTTTACAGGTCGATTGCTATCATACTACAGAATCAAAGATAAGAAAAGCAGCTAAACTCTACAACATGCGTAAGCAGCGTGAGATAAAGAAAGAAAGCAATAAGGAATAAAGCCACAAAATAGATGCTAAGCACGAGTTAACTCGGGAATCCGTTTTTAATTATCCAACAATGTACTATAAAATAATCGGGACGAAGTCTTAGACTTACGTGCCGGTAAAGTGGTCTATACCACACCAGAATATAATATACCAAATATAATAGACAAAAACTAAACGGGATTCGTGAGAGAACTCATGGTTTTACAGAAAATAGGTCTTACCTTATTGGTGGAATATAACTTCCCCTTTCGGGAATTAATAACTAAAAGACACTTAGTGTTCTTTATAACAGATTCTAAATACTAAAAGATGAGTTTAAACAACAGAATAAAGAAGAAAGAAGCTAAGGTATAAATTAAAATCGTAAAACACTCGGGACACTCGGGAATCGGTATTCGGGACACTTGTCGGGACACTGGTGTTCTAGCCGTGAAGACGGACGAGCGTAGAAGTAGGCCGAATCCTGCGTTGTCCTGCATTTTATAGCTTCGGGAATTACTTGCTGTTGAGCCGCTCGTCGACGGTAGTTTAGGCGACGAATCAGGTGCCGAGTACTGTTCGACGTACTTTCGGGAACGCGTAGTCCAATTCTGCCTGATTTTTGAATATTTGTCCAAGCCTGAAATCGGCATGGCGGTACGGCGGGATGTTTTAAATGCGGTACAGCGGGATTCGACGGTATTTCTCCTCCTGTCTTCCTTACTTATCTCTGGTCTCTCGTCTCGGGACTCCTCGGGATCATCGTCGGGACGAAGTGCACCCTGACTGCGCTTTAACAAGAAAAACTGACCAGTCAGAGGATCTGGCGGAAGTTCTGATGCCCCTATACCCGGATCTGCATCCAGATTTTCCCCATGAGCGGTGTGGAAGGCTTACAGGCAGGCCTGCATCACACGATTGCAATTCTACTATCGGGACCTTTCTTGGGTAACCACGATAGCGGGACGATGACGAGAAAGTCGATGGTTCGGTCCAGCTCGACTCCAGGTCGATAAGTCTTCGGCAACGGGAAGCATTGTTGGGTTACTTTTGAGTTTTCGCCCTGCTCTGTTCGACCACTGCCGAGACGTCCGGAATAAGTTGACGGGAAGTGGTCCAGCACCAGGCTGAGAAGTCTGCGGGAACGGGAGGAATGGCTCAGCGAGTCATCCTTATTCGACCGCTCCTGCGGCATCCACGACCTTGAGATTGGTAGAGAAAGACGGGAACTAACAGTTCGGGAAGGACTTCGTCTCAGACGTCGATGTTATCCCTCGACGTCCTGGCGTAGTCTCCCCGAGCGTCGACATTTTTATATATTTCGTGAAATAAAAGCAAAACATAGCAAATTGTATAATTAGTAAGCAAATTAAATCAAAACCTGAGACCTGGCTACTTTCTGGAGTTGTCCGTCCTCACGTCGTCACCGTGTTCAGTGTCCCAACTGTGACGCTCGCAAAATGCAACGTCACAACCCCACCCTTCCTGGGGGGAGGGGGGTTGGTTGACTCTCCCTCTGAGTGGACTGTAGACCTGTTTCTTGTCAACCCTAGCGATCTTTTTGTGGTTTGTTCGACGCGGAGGTGTTAACTAAGTAAGGTTGACTCAAAAACAATACTTTTTCTGTGAGTAAGCGAGGTAGGAAAACTACTGAATAAAGCTGGATTTTGTTTCTTAGTCTAAGAAGAGAACTGAATTTACGCTGAAGTGTTTTAGCGTACGGGATTTCGAAGGGACTCGCCTTCGGTTGAGTTGTTTTAATTTGGAACTAAAAAATTCTGGTGGCACCATTTCGCAAACTAAATTTGACAAAGTTACTTGAGTAACAAGGTGAAGATGACATTAAAATAACTGAACTAAATAAACAAAGAGATTTCTTTTTCCGTTTTTCAGGCCGGTTCACAGAGGCGTTGTCGGGATTTCTAAGCGAATAATCTGTTAAGCTAAATCGATATATCGAACAGGTGATGGAGCTAGGTTATTGAATATGAAATGCGATATTGAAGCGGTAAGATTTTTAATACGGGAATAATAATATTTGCGGTAATTACAAGTTTAATATTGATGATGTGATACGGTAGTTTACATTTTTAATAGAAAATTGACGGGAATTGAAAGAAAATTTTGAATTAAGAAGCCGAAATAGAATTTTGAAAATTTGTGTTGCGACACCGGGATCGGGACGCAGTTTCTCAGCTAGGCTGGCGGGAATAATGCTAGTGCATTTAAATTGTTCGTTTAGACGAATATCGGGATAGTGAAAGAAAGTATAAGCTAATTGAACGGTATAATAGGTGGAAGCGTAAAGACAAAGTAAGAGATGAATTTAAGAAGTAAAGTAAAGAATGAGTTTAAGATAGAGGGGTAAGATTATGGTGGTTTAAAACGGAAAGAGTCCTCCGGAAGGTTGTATGGGTCAGTGATTCGGGATGCTAGGCGGAATGCACGTCGTCTAGCGATGCTCGGGATGATTTGGTCGGGAGCGTAATCGGGTGCGCAATTTGGGCACTGATTGACGGCTACACCCTTCTTGCCACACCTATGGCAAACTAGGCGTTTCGGCTTCGGACATTCGCCGCGTTCGTGTCCGGGCTGATCACAGTTCCAGCACAGTGGGGGATCGCCGGTTGCTGATCGTACGGGAGCTCGTCCTGCTTCCGGTTGACGTTTCGGGTAGGCGTCACGAGATGTCAACGTTTGTGGGTAGCGGGAAGAGGTAGAAGCCGGATAGCGCTTCGGATATGCGCCTTGCGAGGCATATGATTGGGTGCCTCTGGAGGTTGACGGGGTCTCGCCTTCAGCAGCATCCGACCAAGTCGGAGCTGGCGGGAAATACGTCAATTCTTCGTTGAACGTGACGTTCCGCCAGTTAGTCTGGGTACCCCGAGTCTCCTTCTTGCGGACCAGGTTGACTTGCGTCGTTTGGTCGCACTTCTCGGGACCGTGGCACTGCGTGCCCTGGCTGATTTGTACCAAAGGACCAGATTGAGTGCTCTGATCCTTGGTAGCGGGAGGGTCGGTCTGAGAGTCTTGGTCGCGAGTGGGTGGTATTTCGCGAATTCGGCCAGGCCGTTCGGCTTCTTGGGCGCGAATCTCGCGAGCTTCCCTGGCTGCGACCAGGCCGGCAGCTAGGTCGCGTTGAAGGTCGGGATGTTCGCGAAGGAGCCTACGTATCAGTAACTCATGGTCCTTAATATAGGGCCATGCTATGGCAAGATCTTCTTCGGATCCGAAGAACATCTCGGGATTTCGGGAATACCAGCTATACGGGACAAATCAGGCCGTGTTATGGTAGAATTTTAGGTCTTTTACATGCACGATTCCCACTATTTTTCTACCTTCCACCTCAGAAAGTTCACATACAACAGGGGATAGCAATCGATTAATCTTAAACGGTCCATGAAACTTTTTCGCAAGTTTAGCTGCAACATGTTGTGTCGCGGACGATAAAACATGTTGTCGCTTCAAAACGAGGTCTCCTTGAGCGAAGCGTTCAGGCCTTTTTCGAAGGTTGTAATATCCGGCTTGTCTCGTGTGAGCGTTCTCTAGATTTTCGGTAATCCAATCTCGGAGTAATTGCATTCGTTGCATTCGCTCGGCCCATAGTTTTGGAGCTTGCGGCTCAATTTCGGGATCTCCTTCGATACGGGATCTTAAAGAGTTTACGGCTCTCGGGACTCGGCCTAAATTTAAAAATGCGGGACTAGTTTCCAAAGACGAGTGGTTAGCGGTATTATACGCGAATTGGAAGTCAGATAAATGAAGATCCCATTCGCGGTGATCAAATTCGAGGAAAGCGATTATCATAGTTTTTAATACACGATTTACTCTTTCAACGGGATTGGCCTGTGGATGATAGGGAGGAGTTGTCGTATGCTTGATGTGAAACGTTTGTGCTAACTCTTTAATCATGTTATTATTAAACTCGGTACCATTGTCGGTTAACAATACTCGTGGAACACCCCATCGGTTGATGACGTTTTCCTCGAATGCATCGCGAATGTTTTTGCCAGTGGCTTTGCGAAGAGCGCAACATTCGATCCATTTGGTAAATAAGTCTTGAATAACAAGGATATACGCGAAACCTGCTTTACTAGGCGGGAGTGGACCCATGATATCCATAGCTACAACTAACCATGGTTCTTCGACAACGCGTCTACCCATGAGACCGGCGGGAGCAGCTTGCTCAACCTTACTTCGTTGACAAGTATCGCATAATCTAACGTAACGGGAAACATCACGGAACATTCCTGGCCAATAGTAGGTGGTAGCAATTCTTTTATATGTTTTATCGGTGCCTAAATGTCCGGATTGCGGTACGTTATGAGCTTCGTCTAACACTTCATTACGCTGAATAATCGGGATTACTAATTTCCAGGCGTTTAAATCGTTGACAGTTGTTCCGATAACGGGATTTGGTCGATGGAAGTATAATTGACCATTGTCGACCTTCCAATTCGGGAAGCGTATCGGGAATGTTTCAACGTCTCTCTTTCGTTTATCATACCACGGGATACGTTGCGGTACTACGGCTGCACTGGCCTCTATGTCTTGTTCGGGAATCCGCGATAATGCATCGGGCACGTGATTGAGTGCACCTTTTCGGTAAACTATGTCGAAATCATATCCGAGTAATTCAAGTGACCATCTAGCTAATCTGCCAGTGGGATTTTTCTGGCCGTGAAGCCACTTTAAGCTGTTATGATCAGTAATAACCGTGAATCGATAGCCTTCGATATAGGGTCTAAACTTTTGAATCGACCAGATGACAGCAAGGCATTCCAGTTCCGTAACTGAATACTTGCGTTCTGCATCTGTCAAGGATCTACTCGCATAAGCTATTACATGTTCGATATCACCGGGAGATTGTGTTAAGACTGCACCTAGTCCAACGATACTTGCATCGGTTTGCAACACGAATTTTAGAGAAAAATCGGGACATGCGAGATGCGGAGCTGATGATAGGCAACGACGGATTTCGGTAAAAGCGTCGGCCTGCTCTTTTTCCCAGATCCATGATTGATTCTTCCGTAAGAGACGGTTTAACGGTTCGGTAGTGGTTGCAAAATTCGGGATAAATCTACGGTACCAGGAAGCCATTCCTAAAAATCTCCGTATTTGTTTTACTGTCTTCGGGACAGGATAGTTTACGACTGGAGTTACTTTATCGGGATTTACTTGTAAGCCATTTTGATTTACAACAAAGCCTAAATATTTTACTTCGGAACAACAAAATTCACATTTGTCGGGATTAATGGTCAAGCCTGCTTGATAAATAGTACGCAATACGCGGCGCAGCCAATGGAGATGCTCTTCAAAAGTTCGCGTGGCGATGATTATATCGTCTAAATAAGCGAATGCATAAGGATCCATAGCTGGTCCGATAAGTCGATCTAATAATCTCTGAAACGTGGCAGGGGCTCCAGTTAATCCGTAAGGCATACGAGTGAATTGAAAAAGACCTTTAGTTGGAACGATAAAAGCGGTAACTTCTCTGCTTTCTTTAGCGAGAGGAATTTGAAAATAGGCTTGGCTTAAGTCGATGGTAGAAATATAACGAGCTAATCTTAATTTGTCCAGAATCATGTCCATCCGCGGGAGAGGATACGCGTCTTTTTTGGATACGCTGTTGACCTTGCGGAAATCGATACAAAATCGGTATGATCCGTTCGGTTTCTTTACCATGACAATGGGACTAGCCCATGCACTGCGGGACGGTTCAATTATTCCGGCGCTAAGCATTTTATCTACTTCGAGATTAATTGCGTCTTGAATCGCGGGTGAAACTCGGTATGCACGCTGTCTTATCGCGGGATTATTTCCTACATCGATCGTGTGAGTGGTTAAAGGAGTAACTCCTATAACATCAGTAGTAGGCGGGATTTCTTTAGTTAATAAAGATTTTAGTTCAATCGATTGCGCGTCAGTAAGCGTTGTAATACCATTACAATGTGAAACAGATGTAGACAATAAAGTTTCAAATTCAAATTCTTTAGAAGGATTATCTCGAAAATGCCAAGTTGAAGAAGTGAAATCAGCTGTTATTTGAAAAAGTTTAATGAAGTCTAATCCGAGGATACACGGGAAATTCAAATCGGGAATGATTCGCGTGGAAATTTCGCGGGTTATTCCTTGCAATTCTACGGGAATTATCACTTGACCTGTGATCTCGGCTTCTTGTCCTGCAGCCATTAATACGGGAGTAGAACGGGATGTAGTAGTAGTGAAGCCTAATCTTTTCAATAGATTTTCTGTTTTCGCGTTTAAAAACGTGCGGGAAGATCCACAGTCGAATAAAGATCTTACCGGGGTTCCGTGAATTGATATAGTTAGGAATAAGAGTGAAATTTTATTATGTGAATCTACCGGACTACAGAATTCAAGGTCGTTATTATGCAATTTTATTTCGGTATTATGCGACTGTATTTCTTGGTTACTATTATCGTTTCTTTCGGGCGTTACTTGGGAGTCCGCGGTAGCCCGTGAGAACGGCTCCTTTAAGCGTTTCCCGAACAACGGGGACATGTGAGCTTTGTGACGTCATCTCGTCCACATCTATAGCAAAAGATGCGTCGAGGTTCGGTACACTCAGGCCAATGATGACCGGGTTTTCGGCAATTGTAACAGGTCATGTTACGATGAACTCTACGTGAGTCGGGAGTCGGTAAGAACGGATTGCTAGCGGTTGGCAAAGTAGCACGGGAAGTTGACGGTAAATCGGGATTAGTGATAGCGGCGGTAGCCGGACGATTTTTCGAATTTTTATATTCGTTTTTCGTTTCCTTATGCGGCGAATTACGGGGAGGTCTCCTAGACGCATCTTTATTTTGGGCGTTAAATTGCGATGATAACTTCGTTTTGTTGTTTGGCGGCGGCACTGCATTTACGCAGTCGGGAGATTCATCGGATGAGTCGTTGTCATCTAAATCAAGATGAGCTAAGGTTACGCGATTTTGACGAGTCGGAGTTCTCGGTCCTCGGTATGCGAGCTCTGGCATCAGGACTCGATCGGGAGTCGGAGGTGCCTGATAATTATTGGCAGCTTGGAAACTGAGTTCTAGACGGCGAGCAAGATGTTCGAGTTCGTCTAGCGTCATTAAATCATCACGATGGATCAGAACTTGGTAACGCGGGAGTAGATTACGGTATGCGTAATCTAATTGTTCATCTTCTGGCCAAACAGGACTAAGACGATCAAAATACGCTCTCATGAATGTAAGGTAGTCGGAGACTGGTTCATGTTCGCCCTGAGTACGTCGTCTAATTTCTTCACGTAACGCGAATTGTAAATTAGGCTTACCAAATCTATCACGCCAAGAAAATTCAAAATCTCTGAATGTATGCCAAGTGTTGCGTTTGGTGCGAAACCAGTACAAGGCAACATGAGTTAAAAAGAACGGTATGCAGTTTAAGATATCAGCATCGCGAATATTAAATAACTGTTTGCCTTCTTGTAATCGAAGAAGAAAAGCTTCGGAATCTTCGGTACGGGCACCGGAAAATTTTAAATTCCACTTACGCATAGCTTCGTACGCGGCATGAGGAGAGGTGGTTTGATTGGACCTTGACGAAAAATTGTGTTGTCGCGTCGATGGTGGAAAATCTTCCTCCATGAAGTCTTGTTGTCGGGAATTGAATCGGGAATAACGGTTTTCCTGTCGGAAATCTGGTTCCGGGAAATTTTGAAGATCCAAATTTGGTTGATTAAAGAATCGAGAATCGCGATTAAAAGGTGGATTACCGTGATTAATCAGTGGTGAGTTAGTTCGTATTGGTTGAAAATCGTTATTATTATTGCTATTATTATTTGATTGCGTATTAGCAATTCGGGAAGTATTATTGTCGACATGTTGTCGATTGTCATTGAGCGGGGAGTGACCTCCGCTCGCTCTCGGAATGTTTATTTCGTCCACGTGTGTTGTGTTTTCTCTGTCGTCAGGCGGGATAGCTACATGAGTCGATTGCGGACTCTCGTACGTAGCGTCGTTTACTTGAAGTCGGGAAGGATCGTTTTGTACGGGAGGCTCTCCAGTAGGCGTTGGAGGCTTATCGGTATTTTCTCCTCTTTGAGACATGAGGAAGCGTAATAATCGGTATCTTAAAGTAGGTACTGTTCCTTTAGACGATAAAGAACGCTTGCTGAGTTCAGCACGTAACTGTTCCGCAAAAAGTAAATAAACCCACGCGTCTTTAGAAGACGGCCGTAGCATATAACTTCAAAGTTACATTTTTAAACGTGCTTGACAACACGGAATTGTAACGTACGGGAGAAGAAAGTAAACAAACGATTCTATTGCGCGTTTAGGATTATTATTATTCGTTAATCCTTTGTCGGGAACGCTAATACTTTGATTGTTATTTTCGGTATTACCTATTATTTGATATCTTTAATTCCTTGTTTGTAATATTTAATATTACCTATTCTTCGATATGAGGAATTGTGGAACGCTTATTGTGAACCTTTGTGAAAAATCTTTTGTCTGATTCTTATTCCAGTTTCGGGATCTTTTGTTCTTTTATTTTCAAACGTATCGAGACTGCTTATGATTTTGAATTTAACCGAATTTGCGATAATTTATCTGAGTCACTGGATAATTTTATAACAATTTTTATTGGCAATACCCTCTTTTTGATTGCGTGGGCCCCACGTTGGGCGCCAATTTGCAACGAGCGACTTTTTTAAGGGCAGGGTTAACCCCGTAGCCGTGCACTTCGGCGTCACTGAATGTGGTTAATAAAATAGGACAAAACTAAAGTTGGGCGCCAGACGTGAAAACGTCACTTGAAATATAATAAAGGCTCAATAGATGTGACGGCGGAAATTGCCAACTAGCTCAGACTATATTTTATTACGAATAATGGTAGAGGGGCGGGGACGCTAAATTAAACAAGAATTAGAATATTCCTTTATCTGATCAATTTATTGAATCATCGGGATTATAGTGTCGATATCCGTAATTTTACGGGATAGAAATACAATATTGCCAGATTATCGTTGTGTCTCAGATATTATCGGGATTAAATCGGGAAGAATATTCACAGGAAATATTACAGAATAATAATAAAGATCAAAGCAGTGCGGCTCGATATAATACCAAATTCAATTTAACATTGAACGGGACAACTATCATACGATAATCAGAATAATCATGCGAAATAAATCAGATACAATATTTAACAACTAGAAAACTATAAATTAAATAATATGCTTGCTTCTACACTCGCTATCTCCAGAAATATAGTTTACAGGTCGATTGCTATCATACTACAGAATCAAAGATAAGAAAAGCAGCTAAACTCTACAACATGCGTAAGCAGCGTGAGATAAAGAAAGAAAGCAATAAGGAATAAAGCCACAAAATAGATGCTAAGCACGAGTTAACTCGGGAATCCGTTTTTAATTATCCAACAATGTACTATAAAATAATCGGGACGAAGTCTTAGACTTACGTGCCGGTAAAGTGGTCTATACCACACCAGAATATAATATACCAAATATAATAGACAAAAACTAAACGGGATTCGTGAGAGAACTCATGGTTTTACAGAAAATAGGTCTTACCTTATTGGTGGAATATAACTTCCCCTTTCGGGAATTAATAACTAAAAGACACTTAGTGTTCTTTATAACAGATTCTAAATACTAAAAGATGAGTTTAAACAACAGAATAAAGAAGAAAGAAGCTAAGGTATAAATTAAAATCGTAAAACACTCGGGACACTCGGGAATCGGTATTCGGGACACTTGTCGGGACACTGGTGTTCTAGCCGTGAAGACGGACGAGCGTAGAAGTAGGCCGAATCCTGCGTTGTCCTGCATTTTATAGCTTCGGGAATTACTTGCTGTTGAGCCGCTCGTCGACGGTAGTTTAGGCGACGAATCAGGTGCCGAGTACTGTTCGACGTACTTTCGGGAACGCGTAGTCCAATTCTGCCTGATTTTTGAATATTTGTCCAAGCCTGAAATCGGCATGGCGGTACGGCGGGATGTTTTAAATGCGGTACAGCGGGATTCGACGGTATTTCTCCTCCTGTCTTCCTTACTTATCTCTGGTCTCTCGTCTCGGGACTCCTCGGGATCATCGTCGGGACGAAGTGCACCCTGACTGCGCTTTAACAAGAAAAACTGACCAGTCAGAGGATCTGGCGGAAGTTCTGATGCCCCTATACCCGGATCTGCATCCAGATTTTCCCCATGAGCGGTGTGGAAGGCTTACAGGCAGGCCTGCATCACACGATTGCAATTCTACTATCGGGACCTTTCTTGGGTAACCACGATAGCGGGACGATGACGAGAAAGTCGATGGTTCGGTCCAGCTCGACTCCAGGTCGATAAGTCTTCGGCAACGGGAAGCATTGTTGGGTTACTTTTGAGTTTTCGCCCTGCTCTGTTCGACCACTGCCGAGACGTCCGGAATAAGTTGACGGGAAGTGGTCCAGCACCAGGCTGAGAAGTCTGCGGGAACGGGAGGAATGGCTCAGCGAGTCATCCTTATTCGACCGCTCCTGCGGCATCCACGACCTTGAGATTGGTAGAGAAAGACGGGAACTAACAGTTCGGGAAGGACTTCGTCTCAGACGTCGATGTTATCCCTCGACGTCCTGGCGTAGTCTCCCCGAGCGTCGACATTTTTATATATTTCGTGAAATAAAAGCAAAACATAGCAAATTGTATAATTAGTAAGCAAATTAAATCAAAACCTGAGACCTGGCTACTTTCTGGAGTTGTCCGTCCTCACGTCGTCACCGTGTTCAGTGTCCCAACTGTGACGCTCGCAAAATGCAACGTCACAATACATAACATCTAAGGCCTTGTATCCCTGAAAGAACTGCATTCATTAATCGTTGAAACGTAGCGGGTGCATTCTTTAATCCGAAAGGCATGCGATTATATTCGTAATGACCGTGTGAAGTGGAAAATGCCGTCTTGCACTTATCCTCTTCTTCCATTGGAATTTGGTGAAATCCGGATGCTAAATCCAGTGTAGAAAAATATTTTGCCTTACCCAACTGGTCTAATATTTCCGTGATATTAGGCAGTGGAAAGGAATCTCCTATAGTAACCTCGTTCACCTTACGCAAGTCAACTACGACTCTCATATTTGTTTTTCCTGATGCGTCTGCCTTCTTTGGTACGACTAGCAGCGGTGCATTCCATTGACTTTTGCTCTGTCTGACTATGCCGTCGGCAAGCATTTCATCTACCTGCTCGTTTATTTTCTGCTTATGTTTTTCTGGAAGTCTATATGGTCTTACATTTATGGGTGCGATATCCGGATTTGTAGTAATTCTGTAACTAGCTGCGTTCGTGTAATCCAGATAATCTCCTTCTTAGTGAAATATGTCATGAAATCTTTCACAAATATCTAACGAACTCTCTTCTTCTTCTCGATTCAGATGACCAGTACGTAGGTTGTCTCTCAGCTGTTGCATTCGGATCGCGTTACTCGGTGTCTTTGTCTACTCCAGGCTGTAACTCGATTCCTTCGACGATGCCTTCCGCGTCGTCGCGTGTCTCTGCACGGATTATCTTTTCGCTTCTTCGTTCGAGCGATATGTGAGCTCCTGTGGCTCCTAAATTCCATGTCGTTCCGTACAATCTTGCGTATTTCCCAGATCTAAGCTTGACGTCATGCTTGTCGAGAAAGTCGCCTCCTAAGAGACCGTCTGCTTCTAGTGGAAAATCGTCTTCAACTGCGTAAAAAGGATGCGATATGTGCCTATCACCAACCCTTATATTCAACCTGACCTTACACAAGGTCGCAACTAGTGTACCGCCCATCCCTCTGAGCGTGATCACACCATCTTCAGCCATAACTTCGCCGTCAATTTTTCCAACTTTTACTAGGCTTACCTAAGCTCCTGAATCTAATAGCACAGTTCCGTGTCTTGTCTTGAATTCACCTGCCTCGATCATTACGTGATTCTTCTGTCTTGATCCATTTATCAGGCAATTTACTGGTACGACGCGATACGGTTGCCTGTCCGCCGCGCCTGATCCTCGTTTCCCGAAGGCTCGTCGTCTCGTCCATTAGCGTCTCCGGATGGACCTGTTTGAGCCCATCCTGTTTCCCTAGGATGTCTCTGATTACCCTCTGAACGTTATTTGTTCTCGCTGGCTAAGCGTTTTCTGCAGAGCGATTCTCGATCTTTTGGCGTTAGTTAACGCCGGTCGTTAACTTCAAGTTAGCGCCTTTTGTTAACGCCTGGCTCTATCGATATCCGACGTTAACTTTACATCTTATATGAGCGTTAGCACCTGGACGCTATCGCTAGGTAACGACCGATAACAATAAGTTTGAACGTATGCACATTCTGAAGTTGGTAACACATACAGTGTTCTCATTGGCCAAATAGACGGGGCTCGTCAAACGCCGTTCGATTGTTATAAACAAGAAAGCGATCTGGGACGTGAACATAACGTCCAAGTTAACGTCCGATCAAGTTAACGACCGGCGTTAACTAACGCCAAAAGATCGAGAATCGCTCTGCTGCAATCTCGAATTAAATGTCCTGGTTTTTTACAATAATGACATATTACCTCAACTCTTCTTACGAATTTACTCGGTGTCGGCAATTGCTGTCGGTTCTGTGTATTAGCATTTCTCGAACGGCAATCACGTGCCAAGTGACCTGGTTTTCCGCAGTTGTAGCAAGACCCAGTGCTACCTTCTCCGTTGTTTGGGCGTTGTTGTCCTCGGTCTGGACCACGAATAGGACCTAGATCACGTTTCTCTTCTATCGCAGTGGATATTGCTTCTCTGAGCCTCTCACACCGTCGGCTCTCGACTAATACCTTCAGCCTATCATTTAGCCCTCGTAGAAAAATATTAACACATTGCTTACGGATTTGGCGTTCCAACGTTGACCTTGGATCTTCGACTGCCGCTTCTCTCATCGCCAATTCAACTACTTGCGCGATGAGTTGTTCAACTCGTAATCTGTATGACTTGGCGTCTTCGTATCGTCGTTGCCCACAGCTGTTAAATTCTACTTGTAACGAAGCTAATGATCGGGTCTCGACGCACATGGACTCTAGTTCTTCCTCTAATTCATTCCACATGGTTATTGACTTGTATTCCAAAGCTCGTGCCACAGTACCTTTGATTCGGGTGCTCAAAACAGCTTTCAACAAATTTTCAGTATCTGCAGGTCGTACTATTTCACGTGCATACTTGCAAGAGCGAATGAAGTCACAAACTTTGCCTCGGTCATCATTATCGAGAATCTCTATGTCCTTTAGTACTTGTCTCACGGTAAGGGTGTCTTCGGCCATGTCAGCTAAAAGTCGATTCTCTCCTGAGTTCTGAATCTATCGTAGTGCTACTTGGGGCGTAGTCTTACTTTTAACAAATTCGCGCAATACCGCACAAAGTTCGTCAACCGTATATTCTTCGGTTACGTGTATGTGAAAGTGCTCACAGGTTTCGAGAAGATGATCTCTTCGTAATTCTGGAGTCACGCGGTTTTACCTTCTGCAATGCGTTTTTCCACCGTGTTCAGTTCAACGGCATTTGCTGTTTTCCCGAAGCTTCCTGTGCTGCTGCAGCCAGTGATGAATGCAAAGCGTGCCTCTGGCTGGGAGGAAGTCTGCCAAATAACGGTGAATTATCCCCAAAGCTTACTTCTCCTTGTAACTTGGGTTTAGTCGGAGAGTCTACGGATGCTGATCGTTCTATTCCTTTCTTTGACATGTGACGTCACGGTAATTTCTTCAACGATGCCAGCTTCCGGTGCTACGCTCACTATTCTTCTGATTGACTCGCTCGATACTTGATTCACTTGTACGATTCGACGATCCTCGCTGCTGCCACCAGTTGTTGTAATCGGGATCCTGAGATCTTTCATGCAACTACAATTTATTGAAGGTTCGTTGTTGAATTAAGAGTTAGAACTCAGTCGTACAAAAAAGATAAAGTTTTATTATTATATGAAGAGTTTTACGAGGTTTTACTACGTCTAGCAGAGATCTTGCATAACCTGCCCTAATATCTCGGTCTTGATGTTCTGACCATGAGTATTACAGTGATTGCTTATTTATTACGTTAAGGAGGTCGCGCTGCGTCTGCACTTGTTGTTAGTTGCGTTAAGGCTTCGTACTTGCACATTCCATAGTATTACCAAATTGTGGCTCAAACATCTGGATTGCAACACCTTGATACTCGGGTTGCAACACATACATCAAATAGTATAAACTACAGAGCGCGCTGACCCTGGGCTCGCATCCGAATCCATTCGCAATCATATGACTAGAGCAGATCCTCACATCGGTTATCCGAGACGTATCGAAACAATGAACCAGCCAGCCATCCTCCGCGTAAATCCAGTGCAAGCGTCCTGACGCTATCTTGACCCATTGACACCTATGATTGCCCCAGGATAGAGTCGGGACGATTGTACCGAGCTTGCACGGAAGAAAGTAGGAAGTTACATCGTCTCGATACATGGCGGATGACCGATGCTTGGACTTGCTCAAGTCTCGTGATCCGAATCGCGCGGGGATGAAACCCCAGGGTCAACGCGGTCTGACAGTTTATTACTCTCTTTCTCTCTCTCGCATCTACTGACTACCCACTTGAAACACTGAGTACCAACTTAACACATATCACTCATCAATTAAAACGTTCTGACATATGTCGGCAATGATATAGGGTAAAAACAAACGGGTCAACTCGTGAAACACAACATTTAAATGGGTCTTGGAGAAATCCGTGTCCATCAAAATCCCGTAGACTGCGTCCCTCGCTCCATCGGCCTCCTCGCACATCACGACACTGACCTGCTGCAGAGTCGGGGCCTTCATCTTTCTGGATCGCACCACGGTGGCAAAGTGGTGAACCAGCAACTCCCTGCATTTGTTGACATCCTCTACCAGTTGCTCCTGCTATACAGCAGGCGATATGTCGCAGGCCGCCAAACGTAACTTTTTGCATAAGAATTACGGGCGAATAGTTCTTTTGCTTCTTGAATTCAGGCTCGCCAGCGTTATCATCATCATCCTCCTCCTCGTACCCCTGCTGACTTCCAGCTTCATTAGGATTGCTCAACGAGCCGTGTGCCGATGTGAAGCGCCGGGCACACCCTTCAGGTAGTGAGATTGTGTCGTTTAACAAAGAACTCAGTCCACCGGAAGGACGCGCGCTTTTCTCGAAATACTTCTCGATATCTTCGAGCTTTCCTACCAAGTCTTCCCATACTTCGGCGTTGGGGGATACTCCGCTTGAGTAATTGTTGACGAATTTCACCACAGGCTCGAAATTTCCATCTAAACGAAGACGAAGACCAATATTCATTTTATTAGACCACGAGCCGTTGAGCCCGTACGTCCTTGACAGCACCAGGTTACGTTCGAATTTCTTGAGAGCTATGTCAAAAGTTTTGAACAGCCTACTACACCCCTTTTTCAACAGGCCTGTTCTCGGTGCTGCCATAGTTCTCGACTGTTTAATTGCGACTGAGCGCTCCGCATCTACTCCAAGACCGAGGAGACTTACCGTTTTCCACACATCAGCAAAAACCTGCATCGCCGCACGACAGTCGCAGGCGGCTTCGCGAATTGTAACCTTATACCGGTCATCCGATGAATACTGTGCGGGGGCCACCAGAGCTGGAGGGTGGGTTATGTTTTGCGCTATAAATCACCTATTTCAACTCGCAACACCATCCTCGTCTTTTCGGTATCGGTAACGCGCGTACAGGTTTGGTGTTCGGGACCGTATTCGAAAATACTGCCGTCACGTCATGCAAATCATCTATCTACTATCCTCAGGCAATTCTTCCTAAGAAGCAGCCGTCGTTAAGAGTTCGATGGCGTTTCCGAAGAAACGCACGTCACTCTGAATCCGCAAAGTATACCCGAAGGATAACTCGTTAGATTGTACTGAAGGATACGTGCAACGGATAGTGGTAAGGTATGACATGCAAGCAGTTAGGATAGGAAGCAAATGAAGTAACTACTTTACTGCTGAAATATTTGAAATTTAGATGGCACTTCGATTGATTCTACTGCTGGTTATAGACCCAGTGTCTGAAATTGCGTTAGCAAGTGATTATGTAAGTTAATACTCAAGTGAAGTCCGTGAGCCTTGGCCCATCCTTTTATATGCTTCTAAACGTTGACGACTTTAGCGTGTCGAACGCCTTTAACTCTGTTTCTGTGATTCTATAGGCTCTCTTAGACCCGTTTATTGAATTCAATAATGTGTGCGTGCATACAGTGACATGGTACAATCGATGATACGGATATTCTGAATCTCATTGGCTAGCGTTGGCTATACCTGCTGTCAGCTACAGTTTGCTTTTAAACTCTGATTCCTGTCGAATTTCTGGGTGTCTAAGTGACCTCCGGAACCACTACTACTAACGAATAAGACTCATAATATGATGTTTGTAAAGCAATTAGAATCATCTTAAAACCTTGAAGCATGTTGTTATAATATGTCGGCACCCAGGCTTATGAAAAGCAAATAGCAATATGTGAAAGGTATCATGGAAAAGAAATTAAGTATTGGAAATCATCTATAAGCCACCTGAAAATATACATTCCATGAATGAGTGGTAGCATTAACAAAATATAAAATGAACAGTAAAGGAAAGTAATAAATCAAAAACAAAAGAAAAACGTATTCCATTCAAAAGGGAAGTTAGCTTGCAACTGCTAACTATTTTCTAATAACAAAAAAAACAAAAAAAATAACATTCTTCGCCAGTTTATAATCCTGCTGCTGCTGCTGCCGCCGCTTCCGCTGCAGCCGCCGCCGCCGCCCTCATGACAATTTGTCGACGTATCGGTCCGGCTTTCCTGATCCATGCTCTAGAGATTTTCACATATGGAACAGTATAATCGTTGATTAGGTTTTGTCAGTTCTTTTCCTTCCCGTATCGCCCCTATTTAGTGTGCTGCCTAAGAGTGGTGGATCGTTCGAGTACGCTTCTTTCCGTGTAACCAGGGAACCCGTTACAATATATATCTCTCTATATTATAAAGATATCTCGCCGCCGCCGCCGTGTCAGGAAATGGTTACCATGGCAACCATGGTCGGGTGGGGTCGGGTGGGGTCTGGTCGGGTCGAGTCGGTTCGGTTCGGTTCGGTTCGGTTCGGTTCGGTTCGGGTCGGGTTAGGTTAGGTTAGGTTAGGTTAGGTTAGGTTAGAGGGGGTGGCCGAGGCTTAAATCCTGACACGGCCCGTTACTGCCGCCGTGTTAGTATCGCACGGAATTATGGGTATCCGGGAGCCGGGGATTTCCCAGAATTCCCGGGGATTTTCGAGAATTCCCCACGGACTTCCCAGACTTCTCCATAGATTTTCTCTTTTCTTCCTCCCCGAATCCCCCCGAATTCTCATGGATTTCCAAGAATTATTGGGGATTTCCCTTTGTTTCCATAGTCTCTCCATAGATTCCCCGGGAATTCCTCACTATTCCCACGGATTCCCTATAGATTTTTCGGGGATTCCCCATACAGGGGGCGTAGCCCCCCTAGTATCTCTCTATATTATGAAGATATCTCGCCGCCGCCGCCGCCGTGTCAGGAAATGGTTACCATGGCAACCATGGTCGGGTGGGGTCGGGTCGGGTCGGGTCGGGTCAGGTTAGGTTAGGTTAGCTAAGGTTAGAGGGGGTGGCCGAGGCTCAAATTCTGACACGGCCCGTCGCTGTCGCCGTGTTAGTATCGCACGGAATTATGGGTATTCGGGAGCCGGGGATTTCCCAGAATTCCCGGGGATTCCCGAGAATTTCCCACGGATTTCCGAGACTTCTCCATAGATTTTCTCTTTTTTCCCCCCCGAATTCCCCTGAATTCCGATGGATTTCCAAGAATTCCTAGGAATTTGCAGGAATTATTGGGGATTTCCCTTTATTTCCATAGTGTTTCCATAGATTCCCGGGGAATTTCCGACTATTCCCACGGATTTCCGATAGATTTTTCGGGGATTCCCCAGAATTACCCTACGAATTTTCAATAATTTCCCAGAATTCCCAGGGATTCTCCGAAGAAGCATCATGAATATACATTCATAAATTTGCAATTTAATAAAATCATAAATTATGACCAAAAAATACATACACGGTGAATTCCTATCGTCCGCACACTTACAATTGTACACTCCGATAGGAATTCACCCCGTACAAAAATACCCACAGACGTCATCAAAATAATTGATAATAAATATTTGAATGCTTTTACTCATTCGTCGTATATTGAAACCAGTTGTTTTCATTTAGATTGTGACAGCTTACAGCTATTGATCTGACAGCTATTATCTTCAATCTTTCTGAAATTTGTGACCTACAAAATATCGGAGACGTAGAGATATTTGCTGAAACTTTACCGGAATCGTGAAGGGATATACTTGCTGAATAACCTAACTTGAGTATATAAGAGATAATTTGGTTGAAAATAGTTTTTCGAAATTTGAGATTCGATAAACCGATTTCGATACAAGTTTTTCTTCCGAAATTATAATGGATAATTTTGAATCAAATCACATCATTGAGAAATCCATTTTAGGGGACGGTAATTGTTTGTTTAGGTCATTTTTTTATTTTTTATATAATGACCAGGAGAAGCATAGGCAAGTTAGACTAAGGATTGTTTCTGATGTTTATAAAAATTGGCAAGTTTATGAACCATTCATAATAGGGAATGAATCTTATGGTACTCAAATTTTGGATAGAAATTCTTATAAGTTATATATGTCAAAAGACGGTGTTTTCGGGGGGGGGGGGGGAGGTTGAGTTACAATCTTTTGTAGATATTTATAACGTTTACATATTGGTTTATGTTAATAATTCTGACGTACCAATGGAATTTGGGCAAAATTGTAGCAACAGTAAATTAATACTCCTCTTGAGTGGTATGATCGACAAAGGTCATTATGATGTGATAGAATGTTTGAACTCTACTTTCTGGAACGATTATAAGAGCTATTGCAATCGTAGGTACCATAACGATAATAAAAATGTAATTAATAAAAGACGACGAGTTCAAAATCTTACGAGGTTAGAAGTAATGAATAAACGGTATAATAACAAAGTCGACAATATGACCATCGAACGTTTGGAAAAAAAAAGGAAGAAGGATATGGTGGAAAATATGACTGAAGAACGCTTAGAAAAAAAGTGGACAAATGATATGGTGCACAATATGAAACAAGATCGGCTAGAGAAGAAGCGGGAAAGAGAAATGGCACAAAATATGGAGGAAAGACGTCTGAACAAAAAAAGGGACAAACAAGTGGTACAGAATATGGAAGAAGAACGTTTGAAGAAGAAAAGGGAAAAGGATACGGTACGGAATATGGAAGAAGAACGCGTGAACAAGAAAAGGAAAAAAGATGTGGTACGGAATATGGAAGAAGAACGTTTGAATAGAAAAAGAGAAAGAGACGTGGTAGAAAATATGGAAGAAGAGCGTCTGAACAAAAAAAGGCAAAAAGATGTGGTGCAGAATATGCATGAAATACGTCTGATGAAAAAAAGGGGAAAGGATATCGTTCAAAATATGAACAATGACCGGTTGAGCAAGAAAAGGGATGGCAATCCTATTATAAAAAAGAGTAAGGCTGGTGTGCTATATATATATGTGTCACCCTTTTATTCGTGCGCCCATTGGCTGACCATGCGGTCGTCATTCGTTCGCTCAGGATTCGACTGTCTCTTTCGCCGGGCATTACGAATTACTTCGTTCCGATGACATTTATGCGACTTCAACTCGACGAAAAGTATCTTTCTTGTGGCCGTGAGAAATTTGTTCGATATAAATCCAACAAGTGTGCGGGAATTGAAGCGGAGGCTTCGGTCGTGAGCATCATTTTGCGCCGATTTTTCTTGATAATGGTACGTATAACTTCAGAAGTGATTTGAAATTGAAATTCTAATCTTTGTAATTCATTTTAATTTTCGCAGGTTAAACTGCGGTGGTGGGAGAAGAAATTGAGTTGAGTTAGTATTGTGAAAAAATATATATCAAATATATAACAGGGCGTACAATTGTATTTCATATCGTATTTATAAAGATTGTATTCTATGTAGGTTGAAAATAAATAATTATTCACCACATATTAACCCTACCGTCACGCAATTTTGGAAAGATCGATTTTATTGAATCAGTGACGCTGTTGATGAAAGATGAATTGACAAAATAATCAGTATTTTATTGAATCAGTGACGCTGTTGATGAAAGATGAATTGACAAAATAATCAGTATTTTATTGAATCAGTGACGCTGTTAATCAAATACGAATTGACAAAACAAGCAGTTTTCCATATTCAGTGATCGATTTCCTCATTTTTCTGAAAATGGGACGTCGTAAGCTAACACTGGAAGAAAGAGAAGCAGCTAAGAGACGAAAAGTTGAACAGAATACTATAAGCCAGCGCCAATCACGGCAACAACAAAAATTGCATCAATCGTTTTTAAAAAATTCGAAAAATGAAGCAAATTTACAAAATTCCGGGGAAAACAGTTCATTATGCGGCATCACTCGACATAATATCGAACATAATTCGAATGTACAAAGACCAGCTGTAATACCTGAAAATATTAATCATTCGAATAATGTAACTTGTGGCTGTACCAATGTTGTAGAATCTCATAATGATTTGAACCATGTCCTGGAACATTACATCGGTAAAATGGATGTCCTGTGTAGTCATTGCCACGCACAACACTTTTTCATGGAAAGAGTACAAGGTAAAAGTAACTCTTTCAATGATTGTTGCAGCCATGGCGCACTCACTCTCGAACCGCTACTTTTTCATCCAGAATTGGAATTACTCTTTGATGTACGGCATGCTAAGTCGAACGAGTTTTTGAAGCGTATACGTATTTACAATAATTTATTTTCTTTTGCTTCTTTTAATGCAAATTTACTAAATTTCAATAATGCTGGGCGTCCTGGACCGTACTGCTTCAAAATTCAAGGACAAATATACTATCAAATAATAACACCTCTTTCAATCCTATAAAAGATGAGAAGCCGTCACATGGTCAGTTATTTGTTATAGACGCCCATGAAGCATTTGAATATCGTATGTCTTCCACCAACGTTGATGTTGATCCTGATTTGATCAAATTAATCGATGAATTAATGCGTGAACATAATATTTTCGCTAAATCATACGAAATGATGGGAACTGAACTAAAAAATCAACATGGATCTGACTCTGAATTACAATTGATATTCTCTTTAAAACCAGGTGTAGATAAACGACGCTATAACTTTCAAAGGATAAATGAAGTAGCGGCAATATTTTCTACTACTGCCGATGGAGAAATTCCTGATTCATATGTTGTAATTCGAAATAAAGAAACGAAATTGTTGCAAAAAGTTAGCAGTATGGACCCCAATGTAGAACCATGGGTTTATCCTCTTTTTTATCCATACGGATGTCGTGGTTGGCACAGGGATCTACTTCGTACAAATTCTCAAAAACGTATATCCAGATCAGCTTATGTGAAGTATCGCATAGCCATCCGAAAAGAATTCAATGCATTTATAAGAGGTGGTCGCTTGTTCCAACAATATATGGTGGACTTTTATGTGAAAATAGAAAAGGATAGAATAGATTCCTGTAGATCGCATCAGAAAGAATTACGCATTGAATCATACAAGGGACTTTTCGATTATTTGCATAAGGAAGCAGCGGATGGTTCGAACTTACGAATTGGAAAAGTTGCCATTCTTCCATCTACGTTTATAGGATCACCACGCAATATGTTACAAAATTATCATGACGGAATGGCAATAGTATGCAAATATGGAAAACCTGACTTTTTCGTTACTATGACTTGTAACCCGAATTGGATCGAAATCAAAGAGAATTTACTTCCAGGTCAACAAACATCTGATCGACCAGATTTTTGCGCACGGGTATTCAATATAAAGAAGAATGCTGTGATCAGGAAAATTGTTGAAATAGGTTTTTTTGGTCGCGTCGTTGCTCATTTGCACGTGATTGAGTTTCAAAAGCGAGGTTTACCTCACGTCCACTTGTTGATAACATTATGCACGCAAGATAAAATCAGTAATGCATCAATGGTGGATAAATATATATCAGCAGAAATACCTGACCCAGATACCGATCAAATTTTACATGATATCGTGATGAAAAATATGATTCATGGACCTTGTGCAGACTGGTGCTTAATTGACGGTAAATGTTCAAAAAGGTATCCAAAATTTTTTAATGAAACAACAACAATAGATGATGATAGTTATCCTCTTTATCGCCGTAGAGATACTGGTAAAACATATTTAAGCGTAATAATACATTCACTGTGGATAATCGAAATGTTGTTCCCTATTGTCCAGAGTTGATCAAAACTTTTAACTGTCATATGAACGTAGAGATTGTATCGAGTGTAAAATCAGTGAAGTATTTACACAAGTATCGAGTGTAAAATCAGTGAAGTATTTACACAAGTATTTGTATAAAGGTCACGATGCTGCATCTGTAGTTATTTGTAATCAACAAGTAAATGAAAATGATACAATTGATCATGATGAAATGAAACAATATCTTGAAGCACGATACGTAGGCCCGACAGAAGCAGCTTGGCGTATATTAAGCAAACCTTTGCACGATAAGAGTCATTGTGTCACTCGTTTGCCTGTACATCTTCCAAATGAACACAATCTAACTATTCATACAGAACCTGACGATACAGAAATAAATAATGCATTAAATCAAGTGACTATGTTGTTAGATTACTTTGCTCTTAATGCTCGAGATTTAGAGGCCAAACAATTTTACTATGTAGAAATACCAACATATTATACCTTCAAGACAGGAAAAATCGATGGTAAAAGAGTCTCCCGATGGGAAAAGCGAAAGAGACGTTTGAACTGTATTGGTCGCATGTATTCTGTTTGTCCAACTCAATTAGAATTATTTCACTTGAGATTGCTGTTATTAAGGGTCAAGGGTTCAACGAGCTATGAAGATTTGAGAACAGTAGATGGCAAAATAGAACGAACATTTACAGCTGCCTGTTTATCGCATGTTCTCATAGAAAATGACGAGGAGTGGAAGAAAGCAATGCAAGAAGCTGTGGTATTCATGATGCCAAGGCAACTTCGTTTATTATTTGTTAGAATACTAATTCATTGCGGTCCAGTTCATCCTGACGAACTTTGGGATGAATTCAAAGATGCCATGGGCGAAGACTATAACAGCGTAAATGAACAAGAACGCCATGGAAAGGCGTACAATGAAATAAATTTTATACTTGCAATGAAGGCAAAAATCTAGAAGATTTCCCGAAACTTGAAAATTTGTTTCCTCTTGTTGAAAATTCTTCAGATGCGAGCAATAAGAAGCTGAGGAGTACTTAGTACTTGGGGCTCAGCAATTCGATAAATTAAATTCGAAGCAAAGAGAAGTAGCTGACATTATTCTGAATTTAGCTCTTTCCAGTACTGGTTTCATAGAAAATACAATTAATTGCTTCTTTATTGACGGTCCTGGGGGCAGCGGTAAAACGTTCTTGTACAAAGCCCTCTGGCATCTTTTGGTTGGTAATCATAAAAACGTATGTATGATGGCTTTTACGGGTATTGCTGCAACGTTACTTCCGCATGGGAAAACTGTTCACAAGATTTTTAAACTGCCAGTACCGTTGCTTTCAGATTCATCTTCAAACATCAAATTAAATTCGAAAGAAGCTGCGTATTTGATAAATACAGATGTTTTTATATGGGACGAAGCACCTATGGCACCGAGATATGCTATTGAAATAATGGATCGAACTTTACGTGACGTAATGAATAACAAGATTCCATTTGGTGGTAAAATCGTAGTTTTAGGTGGAGACTTTCGGCAGTTACTCCCTGTAAAAGTACATGCAACTCGTAGTGAAATGATGAATTTATCTATCAATCGTAGCATACTCTGGCAAAATTTCGTACAATTCAGTTTAATAGAAAATATGCGAACTCTACCTGAAGAGATTGAATTCTCTGAATTTCTTTTGAAAGTTGGTAATGGATCTTTGAATGACACTGAAGATAACTTGAATATTGCTTATTTCCCAAAGCATTGTTTAGCATCTGCTGAAGCTGATGTAGTAGAAGATCTCTACGGGAATATCTTCAAAAATAAGGAATATAGAAAATCAGTTAACTTTGCTATTCTATCGGCCAGGAACGTAGATGTCAACGAAATAAATGAAAGAGTCGTGCAATTACTTGATGAAAATACAGAAAAGGTATATACAAGTATAGATAGTATAGAAAATTGTGAAAATGGTAGTATGGAACACATTCTTACAACAGAATATTTGAATTCTTTATGTCCATCCGGCCTTCCACCTTACGAATTGAAACTGAGAGTGAACTCAGTTATCATGATAATACGAAATTTGAATGTTAGTGAAGGCTTATGTAATGGAACAAGATTATTGATTCTAGAAATGTCGAATAATATTTTACGATGTGAAATATTAGTTGGAGATAAAAAAGGAGACATAGTCTTCTTAAATCGAATAACTGTATGCTGTGAAGGTGAATATCCATTTACATTCAAGAGAAGACAATTCCCAGTGAAGCTGGCCTTCGCTATGACAATCAATAAGTCGCAGGGACAGACATTTGAAAAAATTGGCATTGATCTTCGAAAGCAAGTAAATACTTGCAACTCATGGGCAACTGTATGTTGCTCTATCTCGTGTGGGGTCTTGGAATTCATTACAAATTTATTGTGATCATAGTTTGGATAATGAAGACATCAGAAATTTTGTTTATAAAGAACTTTATTCGTAAAAGAGGACAGATGTAGGATATGTGTACAAAATAGAAGCAATAATGTATAGCCCTTGTAATAGTTAAAAATATTTTCTGCGCATGCCTCAAATTCCGCCATGTTTTTCGGGCACTTTACAAATAGACATACAGTACACACCAGGTTTTCTACACAATTAAAAAAAAAAAAGTAGTTACAATCACTTGTATTTAAAAAATAATAAAATTTAAATGAATCTATACTCATAATTAAAAAATTGAACAAGTATTTTTATAGAAATTAAAAATGTTACCAATAAAAAAAGGTGCAAAAAAACATTGTTGTTATGGAGTATGCCGTAGTGATACACGAAGTAAATCCTTTTTGGAGAATCAATATTTTTTTGTGAGTTTCCCAAAACCTTGTTTGGAATATCGTCAAAAACGTATTAAAACCACAATGAAACATCATGTTAAAACTTGTTCTAAGTGTAGTAAATGTGAATTGTGGGTTAAGCAGTGTGGACGAGGTGATGGTAGATTCCAAACGATTGATCATGTTAATAAGGACACGTACATTTGTTCTCTTCATTTTAAGGGAGAAAGTGGTCCAACAACAGAATATCCAGATCCCATTAGCTGTGTAAAAACTGCATCTCATAAAAAGGTAATTAAAATATGAATTATTATTAACATTACAAGTAAGACTTTAACCTCAAATAATGAATCTGTTTTCAGATAAAAATCATCCCAAGGACCTCACTGGCTGAGAAATATAAAGAAATTAATGATGTAAGTTTATTTCTATGATCAAACTTGAAAATGAATTTTAAATTTAATTATAGACCATTGCAATGACGGAAAAAATTAACATTTGCTCCAAACTGAACATGAAAAATTTATTGTTTTAGAATATCAATCAAAGTACTGTGGTTTCAAATACTCTTGCTGAACGTATGGAGTGTGAAAATGGAGATATACATGAAGGTGCTGTTAATGGAGAAACTCTTGAAAAAAGTGTAACGGGTTTGTCGAATCTGAATGAGACTTCAACATTGAATTTAAACTCGAGTAATGCGGATGATATACCCATGTCAACAACAACCAGTGATAACTGTGAGAGTTTAGCAACGGAGCCTCATGCAGAAGTTGAAATACTACCGTACATTACCTGCGACCAAGGTGTTCAAACTGACATTAAAAAGTTTACAAGTAAAAGAATTCAAGTGAGTCTACGTCAAGTTTCCGTGATGGATAAATTTGAAGAATCTTTAAAAAGTAATATTAAGAAAAGTAAATTTTATACAAGCTTGGCTTATGAATAAATAATTATTTTACACAATTTTGTTGATCCAGAAAGCAAAAATGTTGCCGAAAAAAATAATCAAAAAAAAAAAGTTATAATTGTAATAAAAAATTAACGTCAATTCAACAGCTGATTTTAGTGCTTATTCGATTACGTGTAGGCCTACTAATTGAAGATATAGCTTTTAGATTCGAAATTTCGACCACTTTAGTTTCCAAAACTATTAAATTTTGGATACAGTATTTATTTGATGAATTCACACGTAATTTGAAACCGTTTATGTTTCCGCCAAGAAAAAAAATAGCAGAGACTCTACCAAAAACCTTTAAATCTCTAAAAAATATTAGAGTTATTGTTGATTGTACGGAATTTCAATGCCAATCACCATCAAACTTTGAACATCAAGGAAATTTATACTCTTCTTACAAAGCTCGAACAACTTACAAAGCACTAATTGGATGTACTCCAAATGGAGGTGTATGTTTCGTATCGGATGTATACGAAGGCAGTATTTCAGACCGTGAAATATTTATAAAATCAAATATTTCTGATCACCTGGAGCCGGGAGATTTAGTTTTGGCTGATAGAGGATTTACAGTTCATGATATTGTTGAAGCAAAGCAAGCCTATTTAAACATACCACCATTTTTAAATGGCAGAAAACGATTATCACCTCAAGAAGAAATAGAGACGAAACGGATCGCTAAACAGCGTATATACATAGAACATGTTATTGGAAGAATTAAACAATTTCGACTGCTTCAGAAGGTTTTACCTTTAAGTTTACGTTCATCGATGTCTCAAATTTTATTTGTATGTGCATGCTTAGTTAATTTCCAGCCAGCGATTATTATTGATTGAAAATCAAAAGTTAAAACAGAATATATATATTGTATATATACTGTTACTACTGTTTAGACATACGTTACTACAAGCAGAAAGGTGTTATTTTTATACACAGAAAAATTGTAAATAATATACAAATAAGAACTAAAACTTTAATTATTTTTTTAATTTTTAACTTCTTGGTAACAAATATAAATTTTAATAGATATTATTGTATAAGATTCAAATACTCAAGACGTAACGAATAATTATAGTATTTACTTATAAGAATATAAGAAAAATAAATTATATAAACATTTGAAACACTTATGGACGACAAATTATAATCATAACATTTAATATAAATTGCAATTTTTAACTATCTATAACTTCTTTGGTTTTAGATAAATCAAATGGTTTCAAATCACGTGGAATGCGCATTTCAAAATATTCAGGCACTAAAACATTTTGGTGAAAGCTACTTATACGTTTTAATACAGGCTCAATAAAAGTAGCATCATATTTTATTCTTTCAATATGATAACCTTTCGCAGTCCATATTACAAAATCACACCATGGTCTTTCTGTAATTGCCATTTGTGTTTGAACTTGATAATAATATTGATGATTTCTTTTCAATTTCATCGACCTTGCTCGCAGGAGAGTACAACAAAATGAGCTTCGTTGCTGAGGTGTTAATAGGTGTAAGTCAGTTGCCCCAACGTGTTCCAAGATTTTAGGACACTTAATTTCAAGCAGACCATTAGTATTGTTACGTACATCTGTTACAAGCCCATCAGGAGAAGCTCCTATTCCTGGAAATTTTGGATTCACCCACAATCCACAACTAGATATATCAAACCCAAATTTTTGGGATGTAAAATCCGTGTATTTTTTTTGGCAACCTCTTCATTATCACGTCCATACTTTAACGCTACATCGTCAAAATTTTTATCAATCCATAAGTGATATTTGACCCAAGTACAAATCTGCTCGTCATTCTTTTTCAAACTTAAATACTTCATTTTTGAAGCTGTTATTAAAATTTTCCTATATTTCCACCAATTATCACTGGCCGACTGAATACCAGCAGTTAAATCTCGGGGTACATCTTGATCATTAGACAATGAAGCAGTTAATTGGTATACCAGAGTACGTAAAATTGCTTTTCGCGGTAAGTTCAGGTCATAATCATCGTAAGTTGGTGTAATCACAAGCTCCCAAATGCTCGGGCGTTGATTAGCCCCATGTAACATTTGTAACTCGCGTGCTAAATTTAATGTTTTCTGCCTCTCGTGTTCTAAATTTTGGGCGTCTTGACCATTATCATTATTGGTTTCTTTAGTATCGATATCGTCATCTTTGGCTTGATTGTACTGGTAATCAACTTTATGGGCTTCCTTTTTTTTAGAACCTTGATTCCAAACACAAAGTTTACTTGTACAAGGTACGCTTTGTTTATCAGTTTCTTTACACTGCATCAACAAAATATGCAGGAGAGCAGCAACGTGTGCACAACGTCCTAAACTCGATGCTTTACATTCACACGTCCCACTTAAAATTTTGCCACTTTCAGCATTTATCATGACTTGCACAGAGTAGCTAGTTTTAACATGATACGATGCTTTTATTTTACTTTTTAAACAATAAATGTTTTGAGACGTGAGCGAATCATAAATATCTGTGACATGGTTGCTATCAACATATAGCTTCCCTCTTTTTAGAGGCTTTGCTGTACTGTAATCTAAAATATTAGATTTATTTTCTTCATCATCACCAGAAGAATTATAATTTTCTTTTTCAACTATGCAAGACGAAATTAAATAATCATAAATAGAAGCTTCATCAAATGATTTTGGTAAGTTTTTTGATGGAAATTTTTGCCAAAAACTGGGAAAACTCAACGAATGACTATTATTTGTTACTTGTTGATTCCGTTGCTTGTCTTGTTCTAGCTTCAACCACTTCCCTTTATCTAGACTTGGATCTACTGGAACACCGTTGCGAATAGCGTACTTGACCCTAAAAAGTTTACAATCATTTTGAGCGTTTAGTTTTTTTTTAAATCAATTCACATATCAATACTGTTTTAATTGTCATTACAATTGTTATTCTAACCTCTCAACTAATTCTGCTTTATTTCCGCCTTGAGGACGTCCATGACACTTCAACCATCGTTTTAATCGAACACAATTGTGAGCTTCTACCGTAGAATGCACTAATGATGCACCATCAATTAATTTTTCATTTAATTTTATTGGTAACAGAGGTGACAATACTTGTTGCCCGGCCATATTCGTGAAAAGTGCCCGAAACTTTCATATTGCCGCCTTTTAAACATAGCGGACGCGCGTGCGCTCAGCAAACCATTTTAAGGGCTATTGGATATAAATGTATTGAGCAACTTCGTCTAAAATGACCAAGAAAAATTCTTGGAAAGTTTAGAAAACTGTAGTGTTATTTTCAAAGGGATGAGCTGAATTGTAACAGGACAAACTAAGAATAATCGTTATGAGAAAATAAGCAGAACATTTCTAACCGCAAGGATGTGAAATTATAATCCACCTTAGGAGGATTTAATCCAAAGTCTTAAGGTGCTTGCTTACGCAATTCCACCAGACCTAAAAACATTGGGAAAAAAGGTGGTATTAAATAGAATATCTCTGCCTGGGCACCGAAATCAATGAAACAAAATACGTCGCGCAATTCTATGTGCGAGTCCGAACACGTAGGGCACAAAATTTTTTTTTTTTTACCGCAAAAATAGAGAAGATATCCATGTAAAACGTTTCAAAACCGTTTCTAAACCGTTTTACATGGATATCTTCTATATTTTTGCGTAAAAAAAAACATTTTTGTGCCCTCTATGTTCGGAGTTGCACATAGAATTGCGCGACGTATTTTGTTTCATTTATTTCGGTGCCCAGGCAGAGATATTCCATTTAATACCACCTTTTTCCCCAATGTTTTCAGGGTTGCGATTCTGTAACTTTTCGCTAACTCGTTAACTCGCTAACTCGCTAACTCAGCGAAGACCGTTGATTGGCTGAGGAGCATCCAATGGGAGACCGTCACAGGTCGGTCGGACGGTGGCGCCGTGGGCTTTGCCAGCCGCCAGTCGTAACAAACGCGAGACGCACTTACACTTGATACACATGCATTGATGCATATGTACCACATGTACCACAAGAGTAAATCGAGGAGATGAAAAGGGAGAAATAGAACGAATAAATGAACCAAATATTGGACTGCGGTAAAACTGCTTGTATTACATTATTAACTCAACTTTTGGCTCATAGGCTATCGATGATAACACATATACCTGTGTGATTCATCGTGGAGATATTTAGCTAACTGTAACACAGAGAAAAGCATATACGGGACAAAAATTCATCATAGATAAAATCGTATTTACCCGCTTCGTATCTAGGGAGACGTTAAATATATTCAATTGGTGGGAAAAAATTATCATCGATAGCCTACCAGTCAAAAGTTGAGTTCATAATGTTATACAAGCAGTTTTACCGCAGTCCAATATTTTAGTTCATTCATTCGTTCTACTTCTTTCTTTTCATCTACTCTATTTATCCTTGTAGTGCATGTGATACACATGCATCAATGCATGTATATCACGTGTAAGTGGCCCTCGCGTTTGTTACGGCGCCACCGTACGGCAGACCCATAACGATCTCCGATTGGACGCTCCTCAGCCAACCAACGGTCTTTGCTGAGTTAGCGAAAAGTTAGCAAGTTAGCGGGTTGCGAGATAGCGAAAAGTTACAGAATCGCAATCCAGGTCTGGTGGAATTGCGTAGGCAAGCACCTTAAGGCCAACGCGCACTACGCGGAAGCGAAGCGCGGCGAACGGAAGCAAACAGTGGTGCATCGTATTTTATAATGAGAATCATGCACACTTTTATGAGAAACTACAGAAAATAGACGATGCACTACTGTTTTCTTCCTTTCGCCGCGCTTCGCTTCGGCGTAGTGTGCGTTGGCCTTTATATTGTTAAAAACGAATTAAAATAGGAAAAATCAAAAATGAATAAAATTATCATAATAAGATAGAGTTAGAAGAAAAATTACATACAAGCTATATCTACTTTACGCATTCAATAATTCTACAATAAGTATAACATATTAAACGAAATTTGATTTTTATTATGCATCAATACAGGAGTTCAGTACATCAATTGTGAAAAACACTGTCCGACAAATGGATAAATTATCAAACATTATGATCTTGATTTCTTCCTCAAAAGAAAATTAATAATTATTAAATTGAAAACAGAATTGACGAATAATAATGGCATATCATTCTTATACTCACATGTTGGATGGCTCTTCTGAAGATTTTCTTTTCATAAGTTTACTCCCTTTCAAAATTTCTGCTAATCCTACTTTTCGAGAAGACGCTGAACTAATATTTTCTTTCTTCTTAATCAGAAGAAAAGGAACGTTATGAGAATGTTTCATTTTTCCGGTTATTCGTACATGATCACCGACTCCAAATTCATGAATATTTGTTGCACTGCACATTCGCAACTCCAATTTGTGTTTCAGATCAGTGAGGCATCCTTGAGCGATTTGAATATCATTTGGTAAATTTACAATTCTGATATGGCTCCGAATAAAACCTTCGATTTCTGAAATTTTAGAAAATATTATTATAATTCAAAATAACTCAAATTTGAGTAAATCAAAAATAGATTACCGTTGATAATATTATTACCGAGGGGGTAACTACTCGTGAAATAGTTGGGACAATCAGGTATAAAATTATATGAAATTATCTTGAAATTATTGTGAAATGGTTTGAAATGATTTGAATTGGTCTGAAATGGTTTGAAATGATTGTGAAATGGTATGAAATGCCTGTGAAATTGTATGAAAAATGCTTGTGAAATGCCTGTGAAATGGTATGAAATGCTTGTGAAATGATCAGAAAATAATGTGAGATGCTTGTGAAATAGTATGAAATGGTATGCTTGTGAAATGATCGCGAAATGGTATGAAATGGTATGAAATGGTATTCTTGTGAAATGGTATGAAATGCTTGTGAAATGGTATTCTTGTGAAATAGTAGGAAATGCTTGTGAAATGCCTGTGAAATGCATGTGAAATGATATGAAATGGTTGTGAAATCATATGGAATGATTTTAAAATGTGAAATAGTTGGGATACACAAGTTTAAAGTGGTTACTCCCTCGATTATTACCAATCTCTCCACTGTGATTCATCGCGTTTTCGATGGTTTCAACTTTTATTGGTGGAGGAGCTTGTCTTTCGACATTATTCAACTTTTTAAAAATATTAATGATTGTATTGGATGAGATGGTCAAGTCGAAAGTGGTATTGCCCTGGCTGTACAGATCATGTTTTGGCTTAGCAAACGCTCCATCAATATGTGCAATCTGTAAACATTATTATAATTTATTTTTTCAAGATTTTTTATTCCGAAATTGAATCATTGGAATTATACCATTATGAAAATCGAAAGCTCACGCTGTCGCTGATAACACAAGCCCTAGCTCTTATAGCTTCAGCACCCCAAGCAATGACCTGAATGTTCTGTCCATCGTAGTTACTTAAAATGAATTTGAAGATATCATTTTTAGTTTCGAGGCTGCCGACAAATTCAACCACCTCGCTGGAAATTATATACATAAATAAATTGTTAAATATGAAGATATAATAGAAAACATGAAAAATGAGGATGGGAACTTAATGATTCCTAATGAGTATTTAATTTTCACGGTGTTCACAAATTTTAATATAAAAACTAGCTTAGATTAAATGGTGAATGGAAGAAAAAAAAAAGGTCACAGAAAGGCAGAAGAAAATAGAAGTTTGAGTGATATTATTTAGTCATACAAATGAAAGAAAAAATACATACAAATGGATATTTGTACTTACACAGTTTTTTCGTAAATTCTGATGGCTCGAACAGCCGCCGGCGTCATGATGAGCTTCATCGGATCGGCTTCTTCGAAAATACGCATCCGATCATCGGCAAACTCATTTCGAAAATCTAGCAACAAATCGATTGAAAAATCATTAAAGGGAATAATCATCGGAGTTGTCTTCTGTCACTCATATTGAGGATATTTCGAATGAAATTTTATTTTGATCTCTTATCCAGACCAGAAATTGACAAGATATATAAATTACAAACAACATGAACTACTTAACAGAATATCATATTTCTTACCTTCATTTAAATCCATTTTCTCGTGAATTATTTGAGAGTCGTGTGGTCGACACTTTCGCTAGCTTTGCTGCGCGAGAACGGAATGAACGATAATGAAACAAAGTTTGTTTAAATTACCATGCGCGACAACAGAACAAGTGACCGTGGAATTCATAGCCAACGGTTTTTTCTACGAAGTAATCCGTTTCACCCCCTTCTCATCGCGCATATCGCGCCCTCGCTGGTTTCGGTAATCGGCAGCTGTTTCAATGGCTACCGATCAATCTTTGATTGGCCACCTCATATAATTAGAAAAAATTAGAAAAAAGATGATCAGGATAATATTGTTCCGTTTTTCAATATTTTTTCTTCGTTGTCATTTCGAGAGGATTCTTTCTATAGGAAACGTGTGGCTATTTTAGCTGTGTAATAGACAGAAAATACGAGAACTACCATGCCTCCAGTATTATCACCGGATCAATTTACCTCCAATGAAGACATCGACCAAATTCAAATAGGAGACTCCACTGTGTAAGTTCAATTGGTCTTCTGACATTATAACTAATTTCTAATTCCTAATTTACAAAATAATCGCAGATCAAATCCATCTGAGGTGCTGAGGATTGAAATGTGTAATTTTTTTAACGCACTGGTTTTCTGTGCAGAAAACGATGCAAACTTTGAATTCTCTTGCGTGCGCGTAGAGGAAATATGTAGATGAACATGAAATCGATTAAAATATCAATACATATCTAATTACAAGTTTGCGTTTTTTTTTTCGGTGTTACCTAATTCATGTAAGATACGTCATAGGAAATAATTGCAGGGCAAAAGTGAAAATGACACGTTTTGATACACAGTTCCTCACAGATATTACCTATAATGTATCTGGGCGTGTACACCAATTATCTGTAAACGATCCAGGGTAAAAATTTAGATTTGTATGCAATTTTGATATCTCATAGTGTGTATTAAGATGTAAAAATCCACCAAGTACTAGATCTCTAAGCCTTATCATTTAGGAGAAGCTTTTCAACTTTGAGCACATCGACTTTTACATTCAAATTTTCATCTCATCTCTATCGCTGAAAACATAATTCCGTCCAACGTGTTTTTCATGTAAAAATGTCTGACTTTCCAAATATGAAATACGTTTCGAGCTAGCTCCTCCAAAACCGTCAAAAAACTCGCTTTTTCGAAAACAACGTGTTTTGCAACGTTCCCCGAATTTTTTTAGATGTTTTGACCGACCCGTTTTTTTTGTGTATTTTCAAACTACCAAATATATCCACTTTTTTCAAAAATCTAAAAAAATTCTCAAAAATCTTATGATTCACTACAAACATTACGTCACTGATCCCATGATGTGCGATTTTTTTTTTTTTTTTTCATCGTTTTTAACATTTTTATCAAGTTTTTTTATCAAGGTTAAAGGTTTATATTAAAAACGTTGGAAAAAAAATAGAAAAAAAATTCGCGCCATCATGGACTTAGTAGCGTGATTTTCGTAGTGAAACATGAGATTTTTGCGAATTTATTGAGATTTTTAGAAAGTGTCGAGATATTTCGTAGTATTAAAATTCATAATAAAAAAAAACTGATCGATCAAAAAATCTGAAAAAATTCAGATGACCGTTTTAGTACTTGGACAGTTATAGAAATTTCTTTTGAAGCAAATCGAAAATGGTGAGGGAAATTCATTGGTCAAGTTGGTGTGGAATTCCCTATGTATACGTTTTTTTTTTAACGGTTTTTGAGGATCCAGCCTGGAACGAATTTCATATTCGAAAGGATCAGGTATTTTTACATGAAAAACACGTTGGATCGAATTCTCCTTCTAACGATAGAGGTGGGATAAAAATTCGAGTGTAAAAGTCAATGTGCTCAAAGTCGAAAGATCAACGCGTTTCTCCTGAACGGTAAGGCTGATATCTAATACTTGGTGGATTGTTACATCTCAATACACACTATGAGATATCAAAATTGCATATAAACCCAAATTTTGACCCCGGATCGCTTACAGGTAATTGGTGGACCTGCCCATATACATAAAACAAGATCATTCGAAATCCAAGATTTGAATCAAAGCAAAGATCCACAATCACGCTTTATTTTTATTCCAGAGACATCGTAGGATATGTGGATAAAATAGACACAAATTCCTATTCCAGCGGAGCTCCATTCTACAAAATAATTGTAAATAATTGCAATAACAAACGAGTGCAGGTTACAGCTTGGAGAAAAAACGTGAAACTAATTGACCAAATACAACGTGTACATACTGTAAGTAATACATTTTTTATTTTCATGAATTCAAATTCCATTTCACTGTGATAATTGCTGATATAATTACGTCTTACTCACAGATTGTGCATGTATCATCCGCAATGGCGATGAAACCTAAAAGGGAAATGTATAATGGAGGCAATGTACCATTTGAACTATTAGTAAAAGAAAATACTGTAGTTACTCCATATGGAAACTTCGAAGAAGATCAGGCAGCCGAATTGATATCTGAAGAAGTCACAATAGCAGAAGCCGCGAGAAAACATAATGAATACGTTAGTAAGTATTTTATTTCGCTTTGAAAAAACATGTTTCAAAATATTTATTCTTCATTTTCTGTTTCAGCAATCACGGGTTTTTTGAAAACATCATTCAGAAAATATAAGCAAAGAAACTTCGAATTTTTCATTGGGTCGATAACTGACTGTACCCACAAATTGGAAATAAAGTGTCGCAATGACCTCACAGAAGTTGAGGACATAGTTTTCAAAGGAACGCAGATAACAGTGACTGGAATGATGGAGCTGTATCCACCTGGACCACCAATGTTATGTATTGAAGGCGCGAAAAATATTGTTGTTATTCCAGATGGAAAAAAAGTAACTCTTGCTGAATTGTTAAATGGTTTCACAACACCTGAATAAAATGCTTTATTTTTCAATATTCAGATACCACAATTTTATATTCAAATGCTGTTTTAAAAAATGTGACGTAGGATATAATATATTGAGCAACTCCGTATGAAATAACCAATAAAAGTTCTTGTAAGGTTTATAAAACTGAAGTATTATTTTCAAAGGGATAAGCTGACTTGTAAGAGGACAAACTGACAAGGAGACCCTACGGCAGTCGGATTTTTGTAATTTTTCGTACTTATGGTACGTGAAAATATTATACAGGGTGATTCAGTTTAACCGGGCCATATTAAATGGACATATTCCTTGTCGAATTCTAAGACTAAAAGTCCTTAGCGAAAAATTGAAAAAATTGAAAAAAAAAAAAAAAAAAAACTGGAACGGTGGATTTAGACAAGTGAAAACTGAGGAGCGGGATACGCCTGGCTGCCGCAAAGATTGAGAAACGGAATTGTCAGAGTGGAAAGTAACACCCGTTATCCGTTATGTATTAATAAAAATGATACTTTCTAGCCAAATTAAGATATTGAATAACTCGGACACCGTTAATCTACGGAATTTTTCACTATGGAATTTTAGTCTTAGAATTCGACAAGGAATATGCCTATACAATATGGCCCGGTCAAACTCAATCACACTGTATGAGACTTTGGATTATACAATTTCACACCCTTGCGGTTAGAAATAATCTGCTCATTTTCTCATAACGGTTATTCTCAGTTTGTCCTCTTACAAGTCAGCTTAACCCTTTAAAAATAACACTACAGTTTTATAAACTTTCCAATAACTTATAATAATAATTGGTTATTTCATACAAAGTTGCTCAATACATCAAAGTGATAAATTACATGAAAGAACCATTAATGAATATAAAAATCGTTTCGAACAGTTCGACGAGCGCGCGCGCGCGCGCGCTCATAAAATAAGACCTCTAGTATGGTAAAAAACATGACATGTGAACGTATTAATAAGAGAAGAAGAATTCAACAAGTTATTAAATTATGCCCAAATAAGGTGTCTTACTTGGATCTCGGAGAAATGGATTATATTTGTCCATATTGTTCGGCATTATTTTGGTCAGCGAAATTTTCAAAAAAAAGTTGTTGTCACAATGGAAAAGTGCAGCTACCACCGCTGAGTGATTATGATGAAAATTTAAAAGATCTATTGTTAAATGACAAAAAATTCTTATAAATAGTCGGTTTTCGTTTGTAACGTTTAATGCTAATCTTATCAATGAATCTAGAAGAGGAGTATACAATTTAAAAATTCAGGGACAAGTTTGTCATATAACTCCAAGCAGCATTCATACGAAAAAAGGAAATATTCCTTATTGCGGCCAAATTTATATTTATGATGATTATAAAGCAACGGAAAAAAGGTTAAAAGAAAATAAAAATTTTGTTGAGGAACATATACAAATAATATCAAAAATTTTAAACAATAACAATCCATACGCTAAAAAATACAAAAATCTCTTCGAATTAACCAAGGATAAATCATTACCAGAGTATTATCTGTATTTCGTCCGTAACATAAATTCTAATCAACATCGTTATAATGCACCTACGACTGCAGAATGTGCAGCTATAATAGCTTCTAAGGATGGTGAAATTCCATGTTTCGATTTGTGTGTTTATCCAAAAAATCTTCCAAAAGGTATTGATTCTTTTTCATGTTTAAATAAACTATCATTTCATATTGACCCAATGACGTTTCCAATAATGTTTCCGTGCGGGGATTTAGGATGGGGTCCATCATTTAAACAAAATCATTCCAGTAATAAAAGACTTACAACTCTTCAATACTATTCCTATCGTTTAGCTTACAGGCAGAGTGACAATTTCAACCCTATTTTATTCTGTGGTCGGTTAACACAGCAGTATGTAATTCAAGCTTATATAATAATCGGAAATAACAGACTAAATTTCTTGAGGTATAACCAAAAAAAATTACGCATCGAATGTTATCAAGGATTAGTTGATCACGTAGCACGTAGTGCTATGAACGATTCAAATAATTTTGAAAATAAAGAACGTTTAGGGGATATATTTGTATTGCCATCTACCTATTTAGGCAGTCCTCGAAACATGCACCAAAATTACCAAGATGCTATCGTGAGGGCAATCGGTCGTCCAGATTTATTTATTACAATGACGTGTAACCCAAATTGGTCGGAGCTAAAAAAAATACTAAACAAATTTCCTACGGGTACCATATGCAACGATATTCCGAATATTACAGTGCGATTATTTCAAACTAAATTACGAGCTCTTTTGGCTGATATCATAAGTAGAAAGATTTTTGGAAATATTTTGGCATATGTTTATACAATAGAATTTCAGAAACGTGGATTACCACATGCACATATGCTATTTGTATTAAATTATAAGAATAAATTGATAACTCCAGAGGCAATTGATAAATACATCAGTGCTGAAATATGTTCTGATGATCCCGAATTGCAAGAGCTGGTTCTAAAACATATGTTACATGGTCCTCATACAGAATATTCTCCATGTTATAATATAAAAGCAAAAATTTGTTCAAAAAAATTTCCAAAAAAGTTTTGTGATTCTACACAATTTGAGAAAAATGGGTTTCCTATATATCGACGTAGAAACAATCAAGATGAACGTCATGTCTACAATAAAAAAATTGATGGAAAATTTGTGAAAGTCGACAATTCGATGGTAGTTCCATATAACGCATGCTTGCTTAAGAAATATAAATGCCACATAAACGTTGAATACTGTGCATTCATTATGAGTACGAAATACATATACCAATATTTACATAAAGGACATGATCGAGCATATGTCAAATTAAATACAAAAACAAACATTGTAAAAACAGAAACTCATGATGAAATTTCCGAATACATTGACAGCAGATACGTAAGCCCTATGGAAGCTGCTTGGCGAATTGAAGAATTACCACTTTCCGGTAGATCACATACTATTGTTCGGTTAGCAGTTCATACAGAAAATCAGCAACAAGTAATTTTTGAAGAAAATAAAGAAGAAAAGGCTTTAGTAAATAATAACACAACACTGACAGCATGGTTTGATCTTAACAAACAAAATAAAGACACAAAAAATTTATTGTATGCTAATATACCTAGACATTACCTATTTGATCATTCAAAAAAAATTTGGGTAAAACGTCAAGCATTTTCTAATGCAATTGGTCGTATTGTTAATGTGAGCCCAAAGGATGTTGAGCGATTCCATCTGAAATTGATACTTAATCGTGTTAGAGGAGCCACTAGCTTTGACGATTTGAAAAAGTATGAGGACCTAACATATAAAACATACAAAGAAACAGCAATTGCAATGGGATTAGTACCCAATAAACACCAGTTCGTATAAAAAACGTATAAAAAGGTCATATACTCTACGTTTATTCAGAGGAAAAATGTTCCTCAGTTAAGCGTATAATCAGCGGTTGTAAATAACGTGTGATTTATACGTTTAATTTTGCTGATTATATAAGGTATAATGTACGTATATTGGTGGAAGCATATTCACATAATAATGACTGGTCGTATTCACCTATATTATACGTTTCACGTATACGTATGGTATCTCATTCAACGCTCGCGCGAAATATACGTTTATACATAAGTAAGTATTATACGTTTAATATTTCTCTCTCTCAGATAATGAGAAACGTTTATTGAACATTTATTGATCAATGTCATACGTATAATATAAAAACGTTTTTTGAACACTCTCAATATACGGTTAACCAAGGGATATCTCACTTTCGAATAAACGTTGTGTATCCGTGATTGTTATACGTATACATTCCACGCGTATTGGAACCCTAGAAATTCGCGTTTCATTCATTTTTACACATAATTATTCGACACGTAATATATGACAATATTTACGCTTGAAAATGTGTACTTATTATAACTCGAATAGGACGTTTATCAGTTATGCTCCAACAATACGTAGAAATTATTTATAGGAACGTATGTGGATATAAATATTGGAAAGTCATGTCACTTCAAGTATTAATTATTTTTATTTGCAAAAAGTACAAAATATACAGCCCGTAGAATTAAGGTGCTTCCCTACGCAATTCCACCAGACCTGAAAACATTGGGAAAAAAGGTGTTATTAAACGGAATATCTCTGCCTGGGCACCGAAGTCAATGAAAAAAACTTCGTCGCGCAATTCTATGTACGATTTCAAACACGTACGGCCAAAAAAATGTTTTGTTATGGCGAAAATAGAGAAGATATGCATGTAAAACGGCTTTGAAAACGTTTTACATGAATATCTTCTCTATTTTCGCGTAAAAAAAACATTTTTTTGGCCGTACTTGTTTGAAATCGTACATAGAATTGCGCGACGAAGTTTGTTTCATTGATTTCGGTGCCCAGGCAGAGATATTCCGTTTTATAACACCTTTTTTCCCCAATGTTTTCAGGTCTGGTGGAATTGCGTAGGGAAGCACCTTAAAGAAGTAAACGAAATTAGTAGCTTTACTGCCACCGTTTATCGCTTTCGATATAAATTCTACCCTCTTTGGTGTGTCTTCATCACATAAAAACATTTTTTAACAATAATATAGCACAATGGCACCGAACAATATTGGTATAGCTTCAACCATCTTCAGTACTACATCACTGAATCAAGATGGTGAGATTGATATTAACTATACTAACTTCCTATAATATCCCTACTTGTCTTGAAAACAATACTAATAAAAACTAAAAACCTGAAAGAATATAATTTAATAAAGACGTGGCTGGTCATATAGCGCTGAACGCTTGAAATGTCGTTGACAACGAAAAAATTGAGAGAAACTTATAATCAAGGTGGTTCTTCACCTACAGTCCCACCAATCGTGGGTTTCAGACAAGATTTTGAATACTTCTCGATGGGGTAAAAATCTAAAAAAAATCAAGCATGTAGGAGATCCTCGGGAGATTGATTTTGCATAATAATAATTCAAAAAAGTTATTAACAAATCGATGGAAAAACAAACTGTTCAAGAAATTAGCCGGTGACCCAACTTTTTTTTCAGGTGAAAATGATTTGTCAATTTTACTGAATACGTATGAATTTTTTGAGAATTTTGGTAACTTTTTGAAAATTGCGTTTTTTCATACCTGACAAACCTCAATTTTCAAAAAGTTACCAAAATTCTCAAAAAATTCATACGTATTCATTAAAATTGACAAATCATTTTCACCTGAAAAAAAAGTTGGGTCACCGGCTAATTTCTTGAACAGTTTTTTTTTCCATCGATTTGTTAATAACTTTTTTGAATTATCATTATGCAAAATCAATCCCCCGAGGATGTCCTACATGCTTGATTTTTGTCAGATTTTTTCCCCATCGAGAAGTATTCAAAATCTTGTCTGAAACTCACGATTGGTGGGACTGTAGGTGAAGAACAACCCAAAGACTTAATACATACGAAATAAAAAAACATTTTTAGGAATATAAAAAAATTGGAAGACGAGGACTATTTAGAGATGATTCTATATGAATCATGGAGTTCCCCTGACACTCTTCTCCTGACATGCAAGCCTATGCTTTGCTTGTTTGAGCCAATCCTTGATAGCTGAAGAAATTTGTACGTCGGTAGCTTCTGGTGAATCCGTGAATCGAAGTTTCACGGCAGCTGTAAAAGCGTAATATATTTTAATAAACGCACATTTCATTTAACGACTGCTATATTACATAGGCCGCACACGATAAATCATGTCAGATATGCTAATTTATAGTATGGTTACATGTCAATTATATTTCAGTGAAGATGCAACTGAAACTCTGACAAAAACTGTATTTTATTGTTTAGAATTGCTAATATAAAGATTTAAGGGGGGAAGTCCATATAGAATTTTCAAAGAATAGATTTTTTTTTCGATAATCTGAAAGTACAGTATGTTGAGCGTGTACTGACGAGAGGAAAAAAAAAATCTCGAATATTAACGAAGTTATATCTAATATAATGGAGCGGGCCGGCATGCGTATTGTCAGGTAGTCGGAGCGAGTAACTCGACAGGATCATAAGAGCCTTTTGGAAACAAAACATGCTCGTACAGCTCGCAAACAACAGCAGATGGAAGAAAACCAGCTTTTTGAATCAGAGGAAGGACTATTGTATGGACCTGGGATTGCAGATTAATCGGTAAGTCACTAAAACTGGTCATTTTCCTGTACTAAAACTTTAAACGCGATTATCTCGAAACTGTATTTTTAAAAACTGCTCGTGTTGTAACTCAAAAAGTTATCGATCGATTTATCTGAAATTTGGTGAGGCATTTCTCTACAGTACTATCGGAAGGATAAACCTAAAACTTTAGATATTTCAGGTTGATAAAGTATTTTTTTAGGGTCAAAAAGGTAAAAAAAATAGCCTTAAATTCTAACTTTTTTTTCAAAGGCCTATTTTAAATTGAATTTTATACTTTTTTAAAAATTTTATAGGTTTATCCTTCGCGTTAATATGTCCTAAGAAGAAAACACTTTAATTTTTTTGTTTCAGATCAATGGTTGATGAATGACAAATGCAGCAGTTTGGGACCTCGCGTCGTGGGCAGCAGACAAAAAATGATCCTGAGCCGCCATTTTGAAAAAAAAAAAAATAATATTTTGTACTCTACAAAAATTGAATAAAATTGTGTTAAAGTTTGAAAACAATTAAATTATTTTATCACTTTAAAAAAAATTCCTTAAAAATTACCGATTTTCAGGCTTCTATATGGACTTCCCCCCTTAATCAAAGAACCCTTCATACGATTTTTAGATTATATAAACTGCCATAATCTAAAATTTGTAGGAAGCGTCCTTTTGGTAGTATTTTTTAACCGTGCATGAATGGTTTTTCAGGCGGACATCGAACTTTGAATACATGTGTTTTTTAGAAAACGAGTAGTCGGTCATGCTCAAAATAAGCGTGTTATAACCGGATAGACAATTATATTTTTCGCATACCTGAAATTATTTTAGCCATTTCAGTACCCTGGAATGGCTGCTTTTTCTCTCGTCCTGCCCAGTTGAACTCGATGGCGACTCTGTTTGTCATAGCAAATTTGAGAATGTGCATGACGCTTTGACGGACGTTGATGCCTCCAATAGCGGCCAGTCGATTTGTCTGCTTATACCAAAAAATGAAACGAATTATATTTCGCAAATGATTTCGTGTTTTTTATTCCGAATTGACATTACAATATTGAATTTGAGTAAAAGCAATATTTTTCTCGAAAGAATATGAATTTTGTATCCGTATCAATGGTATAATATGTTAAATTTCGCAGCTACTAACATTTCTATATCGTCACAGTTAACTGAAATAACTTGAGAATTTTGATCATATACAGGAAGGAAGCTGTAGAATATTCTAAAGGTGGAGGTTGCCCAGCGACCTTTCTAAAAATGTACACAGAATTGTTCAATGTGCTGATATGCGACAAAATAGTCTGAAGAGCGAGCAAATTGAAGATTCTTACGAAATAAGTTGCATAGACTTCCAATTTGAGAAGCAAATCAAAACTGCGGAAATCTCTGAAGGTTTCTATGGGTAGAGTAGGGAAACCGTCTGGTTGTACAGCTGTTTGTAAATGTCCGAATTGAGCTGATCTTGCCAATTGACTAAGCGAAATATTCATTTGAGATATTTCACTATCCAATGTCGAAAATCGTGTGAGCACTTCTGCTTGGAAATCTTGTTGTGACATTAAATGCGGAAGTCTGCGAGGCCTGGATTGGAGTACTCGCGAGGTTGAAGGTGATTGTCCGCTAATGATTGTTCTTTGATCAATAATTTGATCATCAGCAGGTCGTAAATCGATGCATGGAGAAGACCCAGTAGGCCTGGATTGGAGTACTCGCGAGGTTGAAGGTGATTGTCCGGTAATGATTGTTCGTTGATCAATAATTTGATCATCAATAGGTCGTAAATCGATGCATGGAGAAGACCCAGTAGGCCTGGATTGGAGTATTCGCGAGGTTGAAGGTGATTGTCCGGAAATGATTGTTCTTTGATCAATAATTTGATCATCAGTAGATCGTAAATCGATGCATGGAGAAGACCGAGTAGGAAGAGCCAGGCGTTCTACATTACTTATGGGTCCGAGTGGAGCTGAAGATTTGGGTGAAGAGGGACTTTTCGAACCATACGTCATCGATTCCAGACCAGTAACACTTCTTAACAGAGTTGAAGAACTGGGCGGCTGGAAATTTGGCGACGATTCACGACTATTATGCATCAGAGATTTATTGTTTATTGCTGGAGATTCTGCGTTGGGATTAACAGACTCGTTCTCCTTATCGCTGGCTTCGGATGTGTCACTACTGGATGATGATCTTAGTTTCTTTTTTTTGGGAGATTGGCCTTTACTAGAACGAGGCTTCTCATACTCATTTTTTCTGCTCTTACGCTTGCGTTTCTGGCTTGTCTTTTTTGATTTATGCTTGCGCGTGGAACTTTTTGGCGAATCATCACTTTCAGAGATATCTGTCCCACGTGATGATTTATTAGTTATCATTGCAAGCTTTAAAGCACTAGACGTGTTACTATCAGTTGTACTTTGTTCAAGGAGATCAGTTAAATCTTGCTGAAGGGTATCACAATCGTCTAGAAACAGAAATGTTTGGGGGTTATACACACCGAGGCGATATGTCATGTATAAATCTCATATCTGAATCTCAAATCTCATATTTTCGACCGTAGGCCGCATTGAAAATTTGTCTGCGCTCTGAGCTTGCGCATGAAAATTTGGGTGAATTCCACCTGCCCAAACGTTAGCATTTCGCTCCGTATATATGACTCAACGCTCATTGATGCCAGTGATTAGTAACATTGATCGAAATATCATCGCATATATCAGACGAACTTATTTGGTGATATCTATTCAAATATATTATTGATATACCCAGATGTGCGAGATCAGATTTGAGAGATATACAAGACATGTATTTTAGAAATTGAAAACAGCTTGGGATGGAATGTTATTACGTGTGTCGAGAAATTAAAAGCAAATCTATGCATACTGTTTTATTATCGTCTATTGATGAATCTACGAGTGATTTTTGAAAAATATTATAGACATTAATGGAATCCAAATTCTGGTGGGAATATAGTAGATATTTTTACCTGACGATTTGACGACTTTATGGACCTTATACTTTGGCCACTTCTTATCATATGGGGAATTTTCTTTCACGAGCTTTATGAACTCTTCTTCATTTTTTACCCGAGGCCAATAACACATTCTGTTATTGTCAAACAGCCATATTATTGGCACCACGGTATATTCTTTATTGCTGCCTCTCAAAAACTGCACGATCGCATACATACTTGTCAAATCTGGAACACCATAAATGAAAATCAGATGTGATCCTTATGTTTCTTGGTCAAATATTTATGTGAGAATTAAAATTGTGTAGTATCAAGTCAAATCTGACAACCTACACAAAAATGCCTGATTAGTACCAAACATCTATTGTTTTTTATTTTTAACATTCATTAGAGATTAGCCGATTTTATTGCTTTAACGGTATATATGTATATCATAAATAAAGTGTATTGTACCTGTTCGATTGATGCATTTTGCATATATTCTGATTCCACCGTCAATATTACTATTACCATAAGATATTTCAAATTATGTAATATATTATTCGTATATACAAGGGCTTTATTTACTTTACATTGATTATAGCATTTTATGTATTTACTATTTAGCACCTCATAAAAGTATACAGAGATAATACTGCGTTATCTATTTTAATAGAAATGTTTTATAAAAAATTGACATTTATAGGTATACCAAGAATGTAATGATATTCATAAGAAAAAAAAAATACGTAAACCTATGAATAGAAGCTGGTATTGTAATATGCTGCAAATCGGATATAAGAACATCTATTCTTTTTGATGCAGTAACGGCAATATAGCAAAACCATTTTTTTGCGGAAAACAAAGGCATTTGTGTGAAATGTCACTAACAGGAAATGTGACAGGATTGCGGTAACTCCTTGCAAAATAAATCCCCAATTTAGATGAACGGAGTGGTTGTTCGTACAGATCTTGAATGTACATAAAGGGTATTCCAACAAACTTGTACTCTCCAGCAATGAAGCTGATTGTTTTTATGCGACAAATTTGCCTGTTTACCACAACGACATTATCTGGTGTTTTGGTGGAAATTTTAAATCTTCTAGTAATCAGAGACTTGCAGTTGAATGATCTACAATCGCTTGCTGTGTACTGAGTGCCTTTTGCAGTATACTCAGGACTTTCGGCTTTCTCTGAAGTAAAAATCAGACTTTCTTCCTTTAAACGGTTGCAAATTTGTGAAAGTGGCTGCTTTCGAGAGCGAATGCGTCTTTTCAAATGCCCAAGGCAGTTTTCGTAAGGGAAACAACTGTATTCTTCTAAGGTGCCGTACAAAACTACATCATCGTAAACATGTAAAAGGGAATGAACGTTGTAAACCACAAATTCTGGGCCATAGAGTTCCGCCGCTTGTGATACGAAATCTGACAAAGCGTTTTTAGCAACCTCTAAATGATGAGAAATGAGAGTCTCGTTACTTAAGATGAAAACGGCCGTATGTAATAACATAAAATGTGAATACTGTTCCTCGCTTAGAACATCGCGCATTAAAACCGGACCGGTATAAAGCACAAATAGTCTAAATTCAGTGGCTTTCCACCTATCTACATCCGAAAACCCGCGACACTTACGACCAAAATCGTTTGGAATATAGTCTTTCAACTTCAGCGATTCTGCGTCTACGAGCCTTTGTACAGTTAATTTTGACAATCGGAACTTACGGATCCCAGCTAACCAGTATTTTTTTATTAATCTTTTAACAACGCCCAGATAGATCAAATGCATCGGATCTAGAACAAACTGCGATACAAGCCCGAGTTTCAAAGCAAGTAGAGGGGACTTATCATCCTTTATATGCTTTGATGATTTTTTCGAGTAAAAATGTTCGTCTTTCCTTTTACCGAATTTCTTCTCTGTTACTGGATAATATAGGTTGTAATTAACTTTTATGGCTTTATGCTTGCACCTTTCACACCCGTGGAAGCTAGCATGGGATGATACTGATTTCAACATCGCTCTCGCGGGCGCATCACACGAGAAACATCGGATTTTTACACGATAAGACTGATTATTGTATACAAACCCTTGCTCTTTTAAAACCTCTGCCTCCTCCATGAAATTCTTAAGATACAAATCTAATGGTTCTGGTTTTTCTGTTCCGCAAAAAATTGCTACTACAAATGGTCTTTTATCCTCCAACGATGTGCTTCTAACTAGAATAGGCCAAAACTGAGTCTTACTACTCTTAAATATAGGCAACCCATCTATATTGCAATCAAGTGATAAATGAAAGACTTCTTGCGGATGGTTAGTAGTTTCAAATTGCAATTTCCGTACAAGACCAGCTTCTATTCCAAAATAGATCATATCTCCTGTATTCAATTTAATTTTCTTTCTAGTCTTTGGAGTTCCTAAAACAGTTCTGCTAGATTCGGGTAAGAATGGAAATTGAGGTCGTATCAAATTCATTATTTGTTGCATTGTTGTTTGAGTTACATTATTGGAGTAGGATATTTTACGTAATTCGTTAATGAAAATATCATTTTCGCTATTGGGAACTACATTGGTAGTTCGCTGTAAGTTAATATCAAAATGAATAACCGATGGGTAACTTTCTGTAGCGATGGAATGAGGGTGATTCGATAAATCGATGTTCTCATGAGAACTATTCGTGTCTTCATTATTTTCGACCAACTCGCATTCCGCACGAAGATTTTGTTCGCCTGGTTCGGCTGTTGCCGACAAAGATTCAATTATTTGACGACGGTGTATACGGCGAAAATATTTATGAGAGTAAATTTTTTTACCCAAATGAGGCATTGCATGGATACCTTATATTATTCCAGATAGGTTCCAATTGAATATTATCATAAAATCTAAAAAAAAAAAAAAAAAAATTAATCCAGGGCACGACATTCTTTGCCGTATTTTGAGAATAATTGAAAAAATGATTAAAAGTAGAAATATCTAGGTAAATTCAAAGATGTGCTGGAAAACAGGTATATTATGGGGAATTAAGCTATCACGTGCTGATAACGTATATAACACGTTTTTGTGCAGTAAACAATATACGTATATTATGTACAATAGGGTGGGCCAAAAAAAAGACTAATTTTTTTTTTCTTAGTTACCATGAAAATATTGTTCAGGATGACGAAAAAAAAATCCTGTGAAAATTTGAGCTTTTAATATTAATATAGGTCGCTCATCGTGATTTTTGATTTCCCATTTAAATAACACGGGAAATTTTTTTTTTGATTTCTTAGACCATATTTTATACCTGGGGGGAGCATGTCGTATCTTTTCGCATAAGTGGCGAATGCAGCAGAGACAGACTTAGTAAGCAGATAACCTCTCTTTGTCGCGCAGGATCTGATTGGTTGTCACATTTTAGTCACGTGACTAGCTACACCCGTAAGTAAAGAGTCGCGGTGCCCCGTGCATTTATTTTCACTAGTTCCCTCATGTCATGATTTCGCGTTCACTACTCACTAGCGCGGGTACCCGGCTTGTCATGTTACGCTCCTGGCGTAGAAAGAGAAAGGTTATCTGCTGACTGTTTCCCTCTCTGTCTGCACGCTTTTCGACCGAGATTCTCCCTCCAGGTATAAATGCTCTAAGATTGATTTTTACAACACGCTGATTCGTTGGAACAGAATAATTTTCCAAATAAAAAAAAAAAATTTCCGTGTTATTTAAATGGGAAATCAAAAATCACGATGAGCGACCTCTTTTAAGAGCTTAAATTTTCACAAGATTTTTTTTCATCATCCTGAACAATATTTTCATGGTAACTAAAAATAAAAAAATTAGTCTTTTTTTTTGGCCCACCCTAATGTACAATATATGTATATATGTACCCGTACCAATAATATCCCAATGAACAAAAATCCCGATGTACGTATAAAAATAGGAAGAATGTCCGCCCGGAAAAATGTATATTTCACGTATATACAGGGTGTCCCAATTTAAAGTACGCATTACGTTTTCAGCCGACCTAACGTTTCAATTGGAAAATTCTTCCTACAAAAGTTGTCCGGTTCAGAGGGGGACACATGAAGAATTTTTTTTTGCGGTCCAGCATCATAATTGGTGATGCTGTGGAGGATGGACCAGTTTTTTCAAATGGAATCATACATTTTTGTTTCAACTGAAATATTCTTCATTCAAAAATGTACAATTTTCTCAGGAAGTTTTTTTTTGTAAAATGAATAGTTCGTGAGATAGAACACAAAAAACAAATACCACCATCAACAGCAAGACATGCTCTCACTCGCTTCGCGAAGCTCTGCGCCGTTGCCATATTGAGTCGTATCTGACCTATCTGATCTTCTAATAACACGATACAAATACAATGTGCTGGATCTTACCTCTTCATAACACAACTTCCAATGTATCGTGCCTACTTTTTCATAACACGCCGGAATACGTAAAGTACGACACGATAAGGTCTCGACAGCTCGTTACTTTCGCAGCAATTTAAAATGCCTGATTACACTTCTTCCGAAGTCGTTGATATTCTTCTCGTCAGATACGACTCAATACAGCAACGGCGCAGAGCTTCGAGAAGCGAGTGAGAGCATGTCTTGCTGTTGATGGTGGTATTTGTTTTTTGTGTTCTATCTCACGAACTATTCATTTTACAAAAAAAAACTTCCTGAGAAAATTGTACATTTTTGAATGAAGAATATTTCAGTTGAAACAAAAATGTATGATTCCATTTGAAAAAACTGGTCCATCCTCCACAGCATCACCAATTATGCTGGACCGCAAAAAAAAAATTCTTCATGTGTCCCCCTCTGAACCGGACAACTTTTGTAGGAAGAATTTTCCAATTGAAACGTCAGGTCGGCTGAAAACGTAATGCGTACTTCAAATTGGGACACCCTGTATACGTATATATACGTCTATATTAGGGTGCTTTTTTTTGACGACTATTTTTTTTTTTTTCACTACCATCTCGAAATTTTGTGGGAAACACCTAAAAAAAAATTCCCTCAAAATTTGAGCCCTCAATTTTAATATTAAGTGCTCACCCAAGGCATGCAAAGATTTCCCGCTCAAAATACACGTAAACTTTAATTTTTTTTTTTTTTCAAAATTCTACAGTTCAGGGGCATTTTATGGTATAGTCTAGGACATTAGTAGGTTTTCTTCAGAATTAAATGCTCTACAAAAAAGCCTATTGCAGTGAAGTCGTAACTCACACCGGCGAGGTCGTACGGGTCACCCAAACCCAATTTTTTCATGAAATTCTTGTTTTTTTGCCCTTATCTCATAAATGACAAAAGCTACAAAAAAAAAACATACAAGACAAATTTTTTAGGAAATTTAATTTCCTACGAAAAAGTTTCAGAGAGCCAAATTCCTAACATCGATATTTATTGAGATATTCGGCTTTTAAGTTGAGGAAGTATGGAATTTTCATGAATTAGTGTGACATTAGAAAATAAAAAATTGATAATTCCGAGAGTTAAGCTCAAGAATTCATGAAAATTCCATACTTCCTCAACTTAAAAGCCGAATATCTCAATAAATATCGATGTTAGGAATTTGGCTTTCTGAGACTTTTTTGTAGGAAATTAAATTTCCTAAAAAATTGTCCTGTATGTTTTTTTTGTAGCTTTCGTCATTTATGAGATAAGGGCAAAAAAACAAGAATTTCATGAAAAAATTGGGTTTGGGTGACCCGTACGACCTCGCCGGTGTGAGTTACGACTTCACTGCAATAGGCTTTTTTGTAGAGCATTTAATTCTGAAGAAAACCTACTGATGTCCTAGACTATACCATAAAATGCCCCTGAACTGTAGAATTTTGAAAAAAAAAAATTAAAGTTTACGTGTATTTTGAGCGGGAAATCTTTGCATGCCTTGGGAGAGCACTTAATATTAAAATTAAGGGCTCAAATTTTGAGGGAATTTTTTTTTAGGTGTTTCCCACAAAATTTCGAGATGGGAGTGAAAAAAAAAAAAATAGTCGTCCAAAAAAAAGCACCCTAGTCTATATACGTGAAATATACGTTTTTCCGGGCGGACATTCGTCGTATTTTTATACGTTTATCGGTTTTTGTGTTTATTGGGATACTGTACTCGCATGATACACAAATTTCTTCACACACGCATGATCGCTTATCATTCATCAGCCCTGACTGTGGGATATTTTATTCATGAAAATAGTAACTTGGGCAGTATAGAGCACGTCATGAGTGGTTTACTACAATGTACGTAATCTAAAATCTTGTCAGCTATTATTTAATGTAGTGAATCGATACAAAATACTTCTCTGCGAAATTTATGATACAATTACATCCACCTTGTCGATTGAAAGACCGAAAAGACTCATATTTTTACCCTGCATAGTGAAATGATTCACTGCCGTCTCAAAGGACTCCCAATAAACAAAAAACCCGATAAACGTATAAAAATAGGAAGAATGTCCGCCCGGAAAAATGTATATTTCACGTATATACGTATATATACGTCGATACATTATAGTATAATATACGTATAATACGTATAATGCGTAATACGTTGCAGCTGCAACGTTTTCAAGACAACCCGCAAGCGTATATTGTAGTACGTATTATACGTATATTATACTATAATGTATCGACGGAAATATAATATCTACATATGAACATTTTAAACTCTGTTAGGTAATATTTTTGTCGCCAATAGCCATGAGTGAAGACATCATTGTATCAATTGTACTGCTATTAAAAACGAGTTGATAAAAATGTATTTTTTATGTATAAATCTCAGAAGCTAAGATTTTATCGATGGGAAATTATGGTGTTCAGCAAGTTTCCATGCAATATCATTTTTCTAGTCGAAGGAAAAACCTAAATAATCTGGATATTTGGTTCATAAAATTACTTACCAGAATGAAGTTCACCAGCACAGTAATAAAACACTCCCGGTGGGATCTCCACGCGCTGTCGATTATACCTATGAGCACACACGTCCGTACGCGCCGAAGAGAGCTGCCAATGTGCAGACTTAGCGTCCCCCACTCTGCATCTACTGCAGTAAGGCCTCTTGGACACATACAGGTACGCTGCTAGCGCGCGTGAGAGCTGTGTACATATACGGCCGACAGCGCTGCCTCACTTGGACGCCTGGCGAAACTCAGACGTCAATTATTCTTCCAGTTTTCAATAAAATAATTCAGATAACGAACACATCGTGATAGCATTTTTTTTTACTGTAAATTTTAAATGCGCTGCACTGCCCGGGCTGATCAACTTGCTCCATTGTTTTCTACAAACCATATAACTAAGCATTTTTGAACGAAAAAAATTTCCTTTATCTCGAGATTGATGTTTTATTTTACCCCGGGTTCCCCTACAATCTACATGAATATAATATTGTAATGTAGAACTTTATTTTTCGTCGAATTTTCTCGCTTGCATGAGACTCAAATGAATATTTTCTAGATTATATATGTATGTATATGGGAGAAGTGAAATTCTTATAGCTTCTCCACACTAACGATCAGAGTGGGATTGAAATTTAGTTATTTTGTAGGTCTCTGTTGATTATGAATCAGAAGTAAAAAATCTCAAATTTAGAATAGTCAATCCGATGTTGCGGATAAGAACGCGGAATAGGCGAATTCTCAAAGCATATATCGGGATTCAAATTCAGTGATCTAAAAAACTTTTAGTAAATAATTTTCGAGTTTATGAAATTTTCAATGAATGCAAAGTCGTTCAACATGGATAACAGTATACGTATGTTGGAGCGTTTCGTACGTGCAGTTGAATACACGTATCCGGGTGCAGTCTAACAAACGTATAAATAACGTTTAACCGACAGGTTTCGAGGAACGTACGTAATACGTATATGATATGTTTAACAGTATACGTACATCAGAGCGTTTCGTACGTGCAGTTGAATACACCTATCCGGGTGCAGTCCAACAAACGTATAAATAACGTTTAGCCGACAGGTTTCGAGGAACGTACGTAATACGTATATGATATGTTTAACAGTATACGTACATCAGAGCGTTTCGTGGGTGCGGTTGAATGTACGTATCCGGGTGCAGTCTAACAAACGTATAAATAACGTTTAGCCCACAGGTTTCGAGGAACGTACGTAATACGTATATGATATGTTTAACAGTATACGTACATCAGAGCGTTTCGTACGTGCAGTTGAATACACCTATCCGGGTGCAGTCCAACAAACGTATAAATAACGTTTAACCGACAGGTTTCGAGGAACGTACGTAATACGTATATGATATGTTTAACAGTATACGTACATCAGAGCGTTTCGTACGTGCAGTTGAATACACCTATCCGGGTGCAGTCTAACAAACGTATAAATAACGTTTAACCGACAGGTTTCGAGGAAACGTACGCAATACGTATATGATATGTGTAACAGTATACGTACATTAGAGCGTTTTGTACGCGCAGTTGCATACACGTATCCTTGTCCAGGCTGATGAACGTATAAATCACGTACATTCCCAACGTATTCGTTATCCGAATCATAAGCGTATATTAAAGGTACAAGAAGTTATTTCTTCGCTTAAAAAGCGTGACTAATAAACAATAATATCGGATCACTCATAAACGTGTATGATATACGTTTTATAATAGTATGATGATATATGGATACCAAAAATCAACGCAGAAGACGTGTATAATACGTATAATATACGAACTGGTGTTTATTGGGTAGGAAGTGATGTAGAAATTTCCAATATTTTCGATGAAGCATGCACCATCATGATGCCAAATCAGTTGCGTAAATTTTTTGCTTGGTTTTTGATTGCTGAATATTCATCATTTTCGTGTAAAATTTGAAATAGATACAAACAGTATTTTTGTGAAGGTTTCTCAGATAATAACGAATGTAAAGCGTTACAAGAGATTAACCAAATTTGGAATTTAGAAAATACAAAATGCTCTGATTTTGGACTACCTGAACCCGATAAATCTTCGAAAACGTGCAAAACTTGTGATAATTTTTTAATATTTACGTTTGATTCTCTATATTATGTTATTTGACATTTATGGGAGCTAGGTTTTTCTTTAAATAAATAGAAAACATTTAAACAAAGATTTGTATGATCATTGATCACGGCCAAAGGCCCAAGTCAGATATTTATTTCTTTTTTATACTTTTGAACAGAAAGTTTAATCATTGACATGAACAATAGTTCATAAATTGTAGAAACACGTCTGGTAGATATATCAAAAAAAATGTCAATGATTATTATTAGTTATTTAATATATTCGCACCATTCTATTGGACTATTAAGTTATAAAAGAATGGTGTAAATTCTTATAAATTAACTGTATATTTAAAACAGATAAATAAATATGTAAAAAGGTGGACAATATACAGACAGCACAGTACTCTATAAGGATAAATTAATTTCAATGGAGATAATAAATAATGGTATCGCTAATTTCGAGTACAGACAAGGGACAAGAAATACGTTAGACACCACATGCGATACCATGAAATTTACATAAAAAGAACAATATCATTGGACACTACTATTTGAGAATATGGTGTATAGAAAAATGAAGATAACACATGGCACGATACTTAAAGTTTTTCGTTGTTCTCGATGAATCGATTAAGCGTTGTCCTTTCACATGTTTATACGATATATTGGTTTTTGCTTAACATTTAGTTATTACTGTTAGCATATTCGATGTTAATAAGCCAGAACTTTATAGGATTCACATGATAATCTCCGATTTAATTTAGGAGATAAAACTAATACGTCAGGCCATTGGTATTGTCGTGTGCCAAGTGAGCGAGTACCGAGCGCACTTCCTGCGGTTGTCCGGCTGATAGGCTGGTCAAGCTTATTAATATATATATCATCAAAAGTAGTCAAAGCCTGGCGCACGATTTGAACTATAATTATATTTAAATCGTTACAAACTGTTGAAGAAGAAAGGTTATTCATGACTGAAAACAAACATATGTGTATTAAATTATTAGAACAACTCAATACAGAACAGAAATCCATTTTCAATTATATAACTCAAACTAATCACGAACATATGATATTTATAGATGGTCCGGGAGGTACACTGAAAACATTTCTTTATAAAACGTTAATTCATCATTTTTTAGGAGAACGCAAAAAAGTATTATCAATGGCATGGACGGGTATTGCAGCAATTTTATTACCTGGAGGTATGACCAGTCATAGAACTTTCAGATTGCCTTTAGATCTAACGAACATCGAGACTGGATTTTTAAAATCAAAATCAGATAAAAAAAAAATTGCAAGAGTGTGATATAATTATTTGGAATGAAGCTTCTATGATACCAAAGAAAGCATTAGAAGTTGTAGATAAAACATTGAGGGATTGTTGCAATGTAAATGAGATTCCATTTGCAGGAAAATTGATTATATTAGGTGGGGATTTTAGACAAATTCTTCCGGTTTTGAAACATGGGACTAAATTTTCTATTATTAACGAAACCATAAAATTTTCGGATCTGTGGAGTAATTTCAAAATTTTCGAATTGAAAAAAAATATGCGTTCATGCAATCAAGATTTTTCTTCGTTTCTATTACAAATTGGTACAGGCTCTATAGAATATTTCAAAATCCCGAAAAATTGGTTAACAGATGATATTTGCACTAAAATTTATGGTTCTCATATTGATGAGAATGAAGACTTATCAAATCGAGCCATTTTATCTAGCCACAATGATGATATATACAAACTGAATGATAGAATATTGAAAAAAATTAATAATAAAGAATTAACTTATTATAGCATTGATTATGCAAAACATAAAGGGTTGGATCAAACGGACAATGATGTGGCATTGAATTACCCAATAGAATATTTAAATTCATTACGGTTTCCGGGACTTCCAGTTCATAAATTGGTATTGAAAATTGGTGCGATAATTATGCTCATTCGAAATTTAAGTATAAATGATGGACTCTGCAATGGGACAAGATTGAAAATTGTAAAATTATTCAAATTCAATTTAGAAGTCAAAATTATAACAGGTAACAACATTGGACACAATGCTTTCATTCCAAAAATTTTGCTAGATACAGGAGAATTATCGTCTCTACCATTTATCCTGTGTCGCAGACAATTTCCTGTTGTTTTGGCATTTGCAATAACTATAAATAAATCGCAGGGACAAAGTTTCGAAAAAGTAGGCCTATACATTAACAGACCTTTATTTTCTCATGGTCAATTATACGTAGCCCTTTCTAGATGTCAAAATCCAAATACATTATTTATTGAAAATAGGTCAGAAAATTTAGAAGAAATAGAAAATATTGTATGGAAAGAGGTGTTCGATAAATAGAGGAATAGATAGTGGATTAGGCTTCCTGGGGATACCACTTTAAAAAAAACGCGCCGAGTTATCTACTACGCAGTAGTGTGGAAACGATAACTGTTTGAATAATAATTATTATTCTTATTTATATACATATATATATATATATGTATATATATATATTATTATTTTTAGATCTTTCCCTATCTACTGGTACCCTACCCTTCGTAATTATGTGATCTGAAGACAGGCCCTTGACCCTCAGCGTGGATATAAATATTCATGGGATAGTTACCGAACATTTTGAAGACCATTGTTATACTAAATACATAATTTGACTGATTAAGCCTAATTTACTATTGATATTTTTATATACAACCACCCTGTATATTAAATATTGATATATGATCAGGATTCATTGGCTTTCATTTATCAGAATCAATTAAAAACCTCTATTGTCAGTTTGAAACCAAATATAATTTAAACCTTATACATTTTGCCATAGAAACATTTAATAAGAAAATTTTTATTGCTGTAGGTGATTCAAGCAGTTTTCTCAGTTATAAATAATCGTAGTTTAATGTCATTATGAAAATTGTTGGTTGTAATATTTAATCATTTCTTCCGTTTTTTCATATCATTTTTTCATATTCTTTGCCCTAATTGTAAGGAGTTCGAGGTAAGGAGTTCAAGGGACGAATCTGTGTAGGGTAGGGTACCAGTAGATAGGGTAAGATCTAAAAATAATAATATATATATATATATATACCGTGAGAATCACGTGAATCCGAATGGATCCATGCTACCGAAAAGCGAATATTGGCGAATATGACGTCATTTTAGCGGGCTAACCATTCCTTGCGCTGAACAATCCCTAGGGTGATTTTGGCGCGCGGTCGATGCAACTCGGCAGCCATTGTTGATAGAAGCCGGCTGACTGTCAATACATCGCGGAAGGTAGGCATGTGGGGTTATGTTCGTTTATTTTAAGCAAATGATTAATAAGGTGAATAAAAACTACGTGAATAAGCTATGAATGTTTATCAAAAATCTATCAATTAGTTTTCAATGATATCTTAATACAATCAAGGAATTGGTTGTTCTCGATGCACTCTTTGATTCTAATTAATTTGCAGTTATAGCTTAAGTTAATTCGTTGATTGTACTATGATATTATTTAAAACTGATTGATCGATTTTTGATAAATATCAATAACTTATTCACGTAGGTTTTATTCACTTCATTTATCATTTGCTTGAAATAAGCGAACATAACCCTACATGTCTACCTTCCGCGATGTATTGACAGTCAGCCGGCTTCTATCAACAATGGCTGCCGAGTTTTATCGACCGCGCGCCAAAATCACTCTAGGGGTTTTCAGTGCAACGAGTGGTTAACCTGCTAAAAATACGAAATATTGGCTGTCCGGTAACATGGATCCATTTGGTTTCACGTGATTGTCCCGGTATATGTATATAAATAGGGATAATAACAATTTTTATAACAGTTATCGTTTCCACACCACTTTGCAGTAGATAACTCGGCGCGTTTTTTTTTAAAGTGGTTTCCTCAGAAAGCCTAATCCACTATATACTTTTGATACAAATATAAGTACAAATGATTAACATAATAATAATAATAAAAAAAGTACATTTAAAATTATAATAAAACTTTGAGATGTATTATTAATTCAGAATTTTAATTTTTGTTTCTCTGTAAAACATCGCCAGCCGCAAGCAGTTCTTGGATTTCCATTTTTTGTCCCTCTAAAATCTTGATGTGTTCCATTTTTTGAATTTGAATGTATAGATTTATTCGTCAAATGTATTATGTCAAATTTATTCGTATCAATATTCACCATATTCTCCAATTTCTCCCGTTATTCGAATTTTTTGGCCTTGCTTTATACAAAAATTTTGGTCAACACTTCTTAAAATAATTTCAATTCGAAATTGCCCATCCGTAATAGATCCTGAAAACACTTCTGGGGTAGATTTATTAGGTACAAAAAATTCATCTCGCAAATAATCTTCGATCTCTAAAAAGTTTTAATTTGTTGAAATATAGTATAATCTAAGTATATTGCACCATCTGTGGGAAACCTGTAAACTAGGGGACTAACCATACTTACCTTTGCATGTTGCCTCCTTACCTCCCGGTCTCCATCTCTTGTAGACGCGACGCGATGTGATTGCTGTGAATAAAGAAACTAATCCTAAAGAATAATTGTAATCATTCTGTTTACCTGCCTGTATTCCAACAGGTTATGGGCCGAGGCCAACGTTGTAAATGATGAACAATTAATATCGCGAAAAAGTCGTGTTTTTGTGAGTGCGAGAGTGTGGAAAGCGTTTTGAGGTTAAGCGTGGCGTGGTTAAAGGGACGCGATGGCTGACGAGAGCGCGAACACGAACTTTGGATCGGCGGTAGCTGGCATAAGGAAGCTGAAAGGCGTACCTGATTATCAGGACTGGAAATTCCAGGTTAGGAATCTGCTAGAGAATAAAAATCTATGGGTAGCGATTGAACCAGGAACTACAGAAGCCGGAGCACTGAGACCAGTCGACGCTGAGAAGGATAGAATAGCGAGGACAACGATTTGCCTACTAGTTGATCCATGCTGTTTCTCCAAGGTACGCAATGCAAAATCTGCCAAGGAAGCGTGGCAAAATCTGTGTGCGGCGTACGAGGACAAGGGCTGGGGACGACGAATAAGTCTGCAGCGGGCACTCTGGAAATGCAAACTCGAAGATTTTGAGTCTATGGACGAATACATCTCAAAAGTTATGTCGTTAGCGCATCAATTGGAGGATATTGATGCGAAGGTTACCGACGATTGGCTCATATCGATATTGCTGAGCGGACTCACAACGGAGTACCGTCCGATGGTTATGGCGATAGACAACAGTGGTCAGCAGATCACGAGCGAGCAGGTCATAACGAAGCTAACACACGAGGCAAGCAGACAACTGGAGCCCGAGGGAAGCGGATCGTCGAGCGAAGCTGCGTTGTTTACCAACGCGAAGAAGACCCAACATCGAAAGGAAAAACAGGCTGGACAAGCGGTCAACGCGAAGACGACTGAGAAGAAGAAGTTTGTTTTTAGATGTTACAGATGTCATAAGAGTAGAATATGCCAGCTGTGGGGCGTCACAACAAACCCCCCTTTCCCCCCTTCCCCTCCCCCCTGGCGCCATACTTCCCCCTCAAGGTCGTCTGGACTCCCCCCTCGAGGTCGTCTGGACTCCCCCCTCAAGGTCGTCTGGACTCCCCCTCGAGGTTGACCGTTGACGAGGGGGTGTCTCTGTCCCCCCGTCCCCTCGCTATGTTCGCCCCCTCTGCCCCGCGCTGTATTTACATAAGGGGTCGTGTCTCACTAAAATTTTAAATACGCTACCCCCTTCTTACGACTATGAGGATGGGAGGATCGGGTACAAGATTACAAGATGCAATGACACGGCAATATTCACATGAATGCTATTTTTATTCAAATCTCAAGTATACACAAAGGGGTGTGAGACAAGAGTATATACAATTTCATGCAAATCTTAGGTTATAGATTAGCCTAAGTGGTATCTTAATACTATGAGTACACACACACACGCACCCAATTTGTGTTTATTCAATACATGGGTGGGATTTTATGCAAAGCGCACGCGCATATATATGCTGATTCCCACGACTGAAAATGGTGTGTTTATTTAATACTAGGGTGTGGGTGATTCCCCAAGTACGATTCATCATCCCTAGCAGGTCCTTGTATTGTTTCGGCCCGGTTTTAGGCATGGGAATTTTTTCTTCTCACAAGCAGTCGCCATGGTGCGATCCGTGAGATCTTGGCGGCTGTGGTGTAACTCGTCGGAGACAGACGGTTCCAATAACGGAAGCACTTACTTCGACTGCGCGTCGATGAGTTGTTTCACCTGAACGGTCACGTAATAGGGGAATAGTTTGCTTATCTCTAGCAGGACGATGTCAAGGTAGTTCTCACGAAATTCGAGATCTAACAGAGGTTTGATGTGTTCGACGGCAGCGTCGTACTCCCTCAGAGCTATTTGCGAAATGCTTTGCAAGGAAGGCTGAGCAGGCAGCAAAGTCTTGACTTTTTCCGCGGTGAACTCGGCGAATAGTTTCTTACATGTATTGACATCATCTTTCAATTTTTTCAGCATTCGTATTCGTTCTTGTACGCAGGGGACTAGCGATTTCAGCCCATCGAAGGTAGTCTTCTGCATCACGATTGAAGGTTGATAGAGTTTTTGCTGCTTAGCGGATGGTTGATAGTTCTCGTTGTCGCAGGCACGTGTGTCATCGTCAACAGCATTTGATGAGATATCTGCGTCGGCTGCTGGTACGTCGAATCGAATTGCTCTTGCCCCGTGAGCGGTCGTGAATGCTAGTTTGCATTCACCAAGGTCGAGGGTATCGAAATACCATTGGGCATCGGCGTATATATCGAGAGCAAAGTAGTTCGAGATGATGTCCGTTGCTTCGGTCAGCGCGATCCACGATTCCAGATTCAGGCAAATACCTCCTGAAGAATTATTCACCAACCGAATCAACAGTTCGTACTCGCTGTCCCCTCGCAATCCAAGACCGATATTGATTTTCTTGGTGAACGAGTGGTTTAATCCGTATGTAGTCGACAGTAGTAAGTGTTTTTCTGTCTGTTTCAACGACTGAGAGTGAGTTTTGAAAATTTTGCGCGGATTGCTCGCCGGTAAACTAGTTTTAGGTGTAGCCATTGTGCGATGTTGTTTCTCTCGCTGTTGACGAAGAATTGACCTGGTTTTGCGGTTACCGTGCTTTATTATACGTCTAGATTGTCATGAAATGATTTTTACGGTTACCCCTACCATTGCGAGATATGGTTCGAATAGACAGCTGATCAGCCGTGACCAGGTTGGCTGATGACTGGTCTTCGCTCCCCTCGCCGAGCGGTAGCAGGTGTGACACTTTCTTTAACGCTCACCAGCACGGCGTCAATTACCAGCCGTTGGGCCCCTAATTTCCGAGACGCCCCCTAGACCGCCGCCCGCCGCTAAAAGGTCGAGTCAGAAACGGCCGTAAATATACGGTATGCGGATAACACCCGGTAAGGCAAGTGGTTCGCGAAAAGGCGCTTTACAGCTGACCTGATGGAATGCATTAGGATTCTCGCGTGAGAATCGTTAAAAATCTTACGCCACCCCCCCGCGTGAGAATAACCTCGTGTTTAGCGTGAGAGGTGCATTCGGTCACGGGGTGAGGGGTACTACATGGGGTATTTAGGCAAGTTTTCCCCAATTTTTGTCATTCCATCTGAGGCATTGATCGAGCCTATATCGCTTGCTCATTCTTGCTATATCTTTCTCTCACGAGACTCGTCCTACTCGCTCGATTTTTATTCAATTTTTGAAATCACCTAACGCTATGTCCGGCATTTTGAGTGTGTACCGTGCTGCAGTGCTGAAGGCCGTGTTTTACGCTAGACAGAAAAATTCGACAATCGACCGGGAATGCGATATTCGTTGGAGACGTTCGCTTGCTCGCATGTCAGCCGACGCTTTGTTGCGTCAGCTGCGACGTTTCATCGGCGCATGTAGCGACAGATCCATCGGTTCAATGCACGCGGCCGGGTTTTTTAAGAAATCGAGGGAGTGTCTTCAAATCGCGGGCGAGACGCTGTTAAGACGGGGGACTGCGCATTTCTCCGTGGTGATGCCGTTGATCGCGGAATACAACGAATACTGTGGTAAGTCAAGATTTTATTTCAAACGGGCTGATTGTAGTAATACGGTGAAAAGTGAATTATTTCTGAGTAAATTTAATTTCCTACACGTGCCAGAACTGACGAACATGCTAGAGGGCTCCGAGGAGACGGAACGGATGTTGTGTGAGCTCCTGGATCGCTGCGAAGATGCGGTTACGCTAGGGGAACAGCCGCCGCTAATCGAACACCGAGGCTCTGAGGTATCTGCAGAGCCGATGGCTGTTGAAACCGTCATAGAAAGCCACGTGCTCTCTCGGGCTGGACCCTCGAGCGATTCTCGAATTTCTTCAGTAGAGATGAAGGAACCAGTCGCGTCAACATCCCACGATTGCCCCGACGGTGAGTTACAACAAAGAACAAGAATTCCAATTATTTGCCCCATATACGCCCGCCGCCGAGTACACGCGTCGTTTTTCCGATGTAGATGATTACAGTCATTTTTCATATGCGAACAGCTTCGGTTATCGCTAGTCTGTACGACCCCCTGTCCCAGGCGTCGACCGTTGAGCTACAAAGACCGAATCGGGCGGGGATGACCACCGATTCAGGTATTGTTCGGCGTATTATCTCGGTTTACTATGCCTTCTTGTTAGCGCACCGTGTCACATATATATCATTGCGTACATTTCCTTTCCACATCTACAACCAGAACAACCTGCAGCTCTTCACGTGGTCATGGAAAAAGTAACCGATGATGAGGATGAACATGAGGCGGAGGAAGAGGTAGATGATGACGGCGGAGATGAGGACGAGTTTGAAGACGAGGACGAGGATGCGGATGAGGACGAGGAAAACGCCAGCATTTCCACGGCAGATCCTGAGGTTTTTTCTCAGTTATTCAGCCCGGGCTCGTCCTTCGACAGTGGAATATTTTCGTTGTGCGAAAGCTTGGACGCGGAGATCTAACGCTTTCCATAATCGGGGCGGGCGTGTGTTTGGCAGTTTATTCCGTTATCATAAATGACCTAGTATTAGTTGTTATTTTTAACGTTTTGTCCTATGTTTTATACTGTTCGCTGTATAAGTATCTGTATTCTTATTATTGCACTACAGAGCCAGTTGTCCGGTGCTAAATAAATGAATAAATAAATGAAAAAATCTTATTTTCTGTTGGCTACCACACATCACAGCTACCGCTGAAAGCCAAGGAACGCGAATACGAGGGGTGATGTACCTCTGGCCTACAGATCGGCGGACGTCAACGCCTGACACGCGTGAACCAAGGAGCCAGTACCTCGGGATTACCGAGCGCTGGGGCGATATCCATTGATTCCGACGATACCGATTATGACCAAGACAGCAACGACGACGATGACGACGACGCGACGCCTGACGAACGAGAAAAAAACACAGACAACCTCGACGGGGCGACGGGCTGCGAAGTTGGCGATAAGAACGAGCGTGGGAGTGTAACGAGAGACGAGGTTGAACCAGAGCCGCTTGAACTTGGAAAACGCTTTAGTATTCTCGGAGAAACTTTGAGGCATATCAGACGGTTTGACATTAACGGGCGCGAACTGAACGTTAAAATAAATATTCCCGAGGCCAGCGCGAATCCTTTAGAGTGGTTGGAGGGGGCGTTCAAAGACTTGCATACATACGTCACCGCGACCTGTCATGAGGATGATTACATAGGGTTTATTTTTCACGCGGAAAGTTTCAACGAGGGATCCGCATGGTTATCTTTTCGGCCGGTCCGCAATTCTCGCTACAGCGATCTGTGGAAGCTGGTTTCCAGCGTTACACAGAGCGCAGCCGAGTTTGAAATCGACAAGGTCTTCACTGTGACGGTTCATGTAGCCAAGGTACCATCCGGCCGCGGCAGAGCCTTGCCGATGACCGACGCCGAGGTGATGAAAAAGTCGATTGTTCGAATCATGAACACCAACGGGTTTTGTTTACTGCGAGCATTGGTCGTGGCGGAAGCACACGCTGAGAGGGGTTTGAGCCGTAGCGGGAGGCTGCACGAACGGTACGAGGCGATACGTCAGCCTGGTTCGCGTATGCAGTGGGTGGAAGCGCGGCAACTCGCAGAACGGGCCGGGCTCGTAATTCCCGAAACGGGTTGCGGGATGTTAGAAATTACCAGATTCCAATATTTCTTGGCTCCAAAAGGGCTAGCGATAGTAATTTACGAGCTGGGGAAATTAGGTACCGGGGACGCGGTCTTTTACAACGGCACGGCCCGTGTTACAGACAGGCACCTGAGCGTTACCCATAGGCTGAATATTTTATATAACCCTGACGAGCGGCATTTCGATACCATAACAAACCTGACCGGGGCTTCGGCGAGCCGCTTTTTTTGCGAGGGATGCAACAAAAAATTCAATCAAGGCAACGATCATCGGTGCTCGCATCGATGTCCGCAGTGCCTGGGTATACCGCAGTGCGGCATCGGGGCAACTAAATTGGAATGCGCCGATTGTAGGCGCGTGTTTCGGGGTAACCTCTGCCTCGATAGGCATCGCCAAGCGGGTTCGTATAGCGCGCGTCGGACTGTTTGCCTCGCGCTCCGCTCATGCGTGAATTGCTCCCGAGTCGTCAATCCGAGGACTGGTTCACACTCGTGCGAAACCCGTTTCTGTCGGACGTGTAATCGTACCCGACCGCATAACCATTTCTGTTTTATGGCACCCTTGAAAACGCAGGAACGTTCGAGCGATTACATCTTTATATTTTACGACTTCGAAACACAGCAGAGTCAGACGATCCACGAAGACAGCACGACGAACGTTCACGTGCCTAACCTTTGCGTGGCGCAGCAGGTGTGCACTCGTTGCATCGGCGAAACCGATATCAAACAAGGCTGCAGCTTCTGCGGACTTGTGCGTGAGTTCGTTTTCAAGACGGATCCCGTGAGAGAACTGGTCGAGTTTGCGACACGCCCGGTGCAGGGATTCAGTCGCGTTATTTGCATCGACCACAATTCCAAAGGCTTCGATTGTCAGTTCATTCTGCGGTGGATAGTCGAGCGGGATGTCGAGCTTCCGACGGTGATATTGAACGGTAGTAAAATTATTATGCTTGAGACGGGTCGTACGCGCTTCTTGGACTCTCTGTCGTACTTGCCGATGCCCCTATCCGCTCTCCCGAAAGCTTTCGGACTGCCCGAAAGTGTTGTGAAAGGAGTATTCCCACATTTCTTCAATACGCCTGAAAATATCGGTTACGTGGGACCGCTCCCCGCAGCGCGATTCGACGCGCCTGACAGTATGAGTAGTGCAGCGCGAGCGGCATTCTATGTCTGGTACGACGAGGCCGTGACAAAAAATTACACGTTTAATTTCGACCTGGAGCTAGTGGCGTACTGTAAGTCGGATGTAGATATTCTTCGTCGCGCTTGCATCGCGTTCCGGGCGATATTTATAGAGCGCGGTGGTGTATGCCCTTTCACCGAAAGCACCACAATAGCGTCGGCTTGCTCGGCTGTGTTCCGCAAAAAATTTTTACAACCGGATCGCATAGGGATCTTACCCCCCGGGGGTTACAGACTAGCCGACCGGCAGTCTCAAAAGGCTGTAAAGTGGCTCGTTTGGATGGAGCGGGAGCTAGGAGTCACCCTATTGCACGCCGGACGCTCTCGAGAATATCGTATACCTGAAACTGGACGACGCGTGGACGGTTACTATGTCGACGGTGACGGGGCGAGACACGTGCTAGAATTTCACGGATGTTTCTTTCACGGGTGTCGTCGCTGCTTCCGTATCAATCGTGATCGACGACTCGTGAACGGTGTCACACTTGACGCGCGCGCCGAGGAAACACTCGCCAAGACCGCGCGGATGAAGCAGCTGGGCTACAGTGTAACGGAAATTTGGGAATGCGCGTTTGACCGGGAGTTCGCCGAAAATGAGGATATGCGGCAATATTTAGCGCTTCACCCCTTGACCGCGAGTACGGACGGTAGCGATGCTTTGAATCCACGAGATGCGTTCTACGGTGGACGTACCGGTAATACATTGCGTTACCGACAGATCTCAGCCGACGCGATGGAGCAGATTCGTTACGTGGACGTCTGTTCCCTGTACCCGTGGGTTTGCAAGAACGGGCGGTTCCCGGTTGGTCATCCGACCGTTTACGTAGGCGACGAGTGTAAGTTGCTGACGGGTCCGACCGGCAAGGACATCTCGCGTGTCGAGGGTTTGATCAAGTGTCGCGTTTTACCGCCGCGAAATCTGTATCACCCCGTGCTACCTCTGCGTATGCACGACAAGCTTATGTTTGCGTTGTGCTATTCCTGTTGCCTGAATTTCGAACAAAACGAGTGCCCTCACGAAAATACCAAGGACAGACAGTTTGAGGGTACCTGGGTATCGCTCGAGTTGCAAAAGGCCGTAGAAATGGGATACGAAATCTTGAGCGTGCGAGAGATCTGGCACTACGACGTTACTTCCTTCGACCCCGTCACTCGACAAGGCGGCCTATTCGCGGGCTACATCGACACATTTCTGAAAATGAAGCAGGAGGCGAGCGGATGGCCTGCGGAAGGCGTCGACGACGTAACGCGGGAGCGCTACCTCGCCGAGTACGAACGAGTCGAAGGTATACGCCTGGACGACGCGAGAATTGAGAAAAATCCTGGGCTGCGATCTGTTTCAAAACTGTGTCTGAACTCATTTTGGGGCAAGTTTGGTCAACGTGAGAATCTGACGAAAACAAGCATCGTCAAAACCCGCCAGCAACTGCTCGAGTTGATGACCGATCCCGAGATAGAATTGCAGCATCTGCTGACGGTCAACGAGAACGTGTTGTACGTCAGGTGGGCATATGCGGGTCACAGCGTCGGTCCCTCGCCGCTGGCCAACGCGGTAATAGCCGCCTACACCACGGCTCAGGCACGGTTGAAGCTTTACTCCTACCTAGGAAAGCTCGACCGCCGTGTTCTCTATCACGACACCGATTCTGTCATTTACATACGCGACATTACCCGCAAAGAGTACGAGCCGCCGACTGGTAACTTTTTGGGAGACTTGACGGACGAACTGACTGCTTACGGTGACGGAAGTGACATCCGAGCCTCCGTCTCAGGTGGTCCGAAATTTTACGCGTTTATCGTACGTCGTGCGGACGGTGAAGAGGTCGAAGTGTGCAAGGTGAAAGGAATTACGTTAAATTACACGGTCGGTAGCCGAGTGAATTTCGAATCCATTCGCCGGATGGTAGTTGAGCGAACGAATCCAATCGAAGTGAAGTACCGTGCGATTCGCACAACCGCAACGCGCGAAGTGGTGACGCGTACTGAAAAGAAAATCTGCAGGCCGGTATTCCTCAAAAGACGTTGTTTGGCAGGTAACTTTGATACGCTACCCTACAGCTACCGCGCGTAGGGTTTATAACTCGAACCGTAGGCAATAAACAGGGCGGTGCGACCCTCTGGCCCACTTTCACATTCTCTATCTCTCTCTCTCTCTCTCTCTCTCTCTCTCTCTCTCTCTCTCTCTCTCTTACTACTTCGCTCGACGAAACGGTGTACGGACAGCCAGCCAGACAGACAGACAGACAGATACCTGGCAGACAGCCCGTCGGACGGACGCCCCACCGCGAACGATTGGTGTATAAGCTGAAAAGACACCAGTGGACGAACCAAGGGACAACGACAAGAAAATGGCCGCTTGAACGCGGCGTCAAGGCTGTTGAACAGGTAAAACGAACAGGGAATAATTTCTGATGAATAAATGTGAAATATCTAGTTCAGCATGTATACGAGAAAAATTTTCAAAATCAGCTCACTGGCCCCGCGTGGCGCGCTGACTATCAGCTCATAACACAGCGCGCGCGCAGTACTTGGCTCGTCCAACGGACGTCACGCGCGCGCGTGCTGGTATCAGCTGGTAGCCAGCACGCGGCGGGCCCAGCGCCGCCGCCGCCGCCGGGATGAGCTCATCAAGAGGGTAGTTTAGTGTTTCGATTTCCATCGCAGATTTATATTTCATTTCTCCGACTTTTTGCAGAACGTGTACAAGAAATTAATCGCAACGCAGCAACTACGATAATGGACACTCGTTGGAAGCATCCGTTCTCAGCCATCGTAGCCGGGCCATCGGGCTGTGGAAAGTCGAACTTTGTGAAAAATTTTCTGCGTCACAGCGAGAAGATGTGCGAGACTAAATTCAGTCGCGTCATCTGGTACTTTGACGAGTGGCAACCGCTCTACGAGTCGGGCAACGGGATAGAGTACCGCGAGGGTCTGCCGCAGCACAGCGATTACGACGGTGACAAGTCGCCCAAGTTGTTGGTGATTGACGATCTTATGCGTGAGGCGTCCAACAACGTAGTCGTCGACCTATTCACCAAAGTCTGTCATCACAAGAATCTCAGCGTCTTCTACATTACCCAGAATCTCTTTCATCAGGGACACGGACAACGAGATATCTCTCTCAACGCGAACTATATAGTTTTCTTCAAAAACCCCCGGGATCGCGGACAGATTCAACATCTCGCGCGACAAGTCTATCCGGAGGATCCGCGATTCCGTCAAGAGGCCTATCACGACGCCACCGCTGTCCCGCGCGGTTATTTACTGCTCGATCTGAAGCAATCGACGCCAGAAAATTGTCGTTTCCGAACCAGCATATTTCCCTCGGATGAGAAACAGTACGTCTACGTTCCTCGGAAGGATATAAAGAGCGGCAACGCCCATAGACTACCAGTCGTTCAGCTGTAATGCCGCGAGGATCCCGCACCGCTGTCCGGCACGGCGGACACGCCAACTTTTGCAAGACGAATACCATCGCTTTACACGCGCTGCACAAATTGAACCCCACGCAGAGGAAAGCATTGCTGCGTACGGCGGACAACTCATTGATAAAGAATATTTGCGAGTGTGCACTGAACACCTTGGAGGGTAACGTGGCGTTGTCCAGCGCGCAGAAGGCACGTCTCGTCCGTCACAAGCAGACCCTTCGTCGATTGGCCGGTAATCGCGGCAGCTGGAAAACCAAAAAACGAATACTTGTTCAGCGGGGAAACGGATTTTCAACTCTACTGCTCGGACCGATACTCCAAACTCTTGCCTCTAGCCTATTTTCGAGACGATAGGTGGAGATGGCGCGGGCTAAGAAGATGGTTTTAATTCCGATGGAAACGATCGAGAGATTTCAACGGCGTATCGGCGACGGCGTGGGTACGGCCGTATCGCCAACGATTAAAACTGATTCTACTGTTCCCACTGATCCCGTATCCGGCCTCGATGGGGAGATGAACAATATCTTGAAGCACCCAACAAAGGATGACGCGGAAAAGTGGAAACTTCATCAGCAGGCTCTGCAGCGGTATCTGTTCTTTGCAAACGAGTCGCGAAAACCACTGCGAGTGGATGTTTACGAGAAGGCCGACAATGCGGACGGAAAAATCGCCAACAAAGAACGGTTCAAAACCGACGTCAAGGCCGCCGGAACAAGCAAAGAAGAAGAAGAAGAAGAAGAAGAAGAAAGAGGAGAAGCGACACAGGCGAGGAAAATAATTGCGGCCGTACCTGCCAAGTTCAACGCAAAGGCCAAGCTCCTGATGGACATGCTGAGCGGCGCTTCGACACGGTTGACCTGGAACACCGATGGGACAATCTCGCTCGACGGGGTACCGGTACCAGGTACGAATATCGTCGACCTAGTAAACCACACTATGCGCAACAGAAAAACCTTCGACCCGGTGGGCCGAGCACCGTTTGCACGATTTCTTCACTCGCTTAACGTCCCGCGGGAATACGTGGGAAACGATAATTTTTGGAAAGATATACGCGCCTTCGACAATGAAAGTATCGCGGATATCTCGAACTCGAGGCTCGCATCGTCATCTTCAACGAGGAACGAGCTCGACCACACCCCCAGTGGACTTCCGCGCCTGAGACGGAGAAGACGATTAGCGGACCACGACGGGGGTACCGGTGAGAACGACGTTCACGACTACGGAGGGGAAACACCTGCATCGTTCGATCGTCGAGGGGATATAAGACTTTCACGCGATCGTTCCAGCGCTGAGAAACGTGCAAAAATCGCCGCCGGAAAACTCCGGTGGAGGACTCTCCGACTGAAAAAATAATGGAAATACTGGAGAAAACGTATTACGACGCCTCTCATCCCGCGGGGTACGCAGGGTCTCGAAGACTCGAACGGGCCGCACACGGAGATACGAGTCGTGAATCGGTTAGAAAATGGCTGGCTGCCCAAGAGGCCTATACACTGCACAAGCCTGTGCGTAGAAGATTTCCACGCGCGAGATACAACGTTTCCAACATCGACGACGTGTGGGAGGCCGATCTGGCTGACCTGAGCTCTGTGAAAAAGCACAACAACTGTTATCGATATCTATTGGTTGTCATCGACGTCTTGAGCAAGTACGCGTGGGTGGTCCCACTAAAACGCAAGACTGCTGCAGCCGTAGCCGAGGGATTTCTACACGTGTTGAGCACACCGCCACGTAGACCCGTTTTGCTGCAGACTGACAAGGGTAAGGAGTTTGTCGGGAGCGCCTTTCAGAAGATACTCGCCGACAACGAAATAAGGTACCGAACCACCCGCAACCCTGACATAAAAGCAGCTATCGTCGAGCGGTTCAATCGCACGCTCAAGGAACGACTGTGGCGTTACTTTACGCACAAGAAGACGCGCCGCTACGTTGATGTCCTACCTCAGGTTGTACAAGCTTACAACGGAACTGTTCACTCGAGCATTGGAATGGCTCCGTCGGAGGTGACGCTTCGCAACGCAGCGGATGCGCGCGCCCATATGTAGAGACGCTACCCACCCCGTTCCGCGGGTAAGCCGAGATTTCGCAAGAACGACTCTGTACGGATCAGCAGAACTAAGGGTACGTTCGAGAAAGGCTACGTGGCAAACTGGAGCGAAGAACTTTTCAAGATTCGTCGCGTACTAGCGCGCTCGCCGCTCGTTTACGTGTTGGAGGATCTCACTGGTGAGGAGATCGACGGTGCGTTCTACGAGCCTGAACTTCAGTGGGTGGAGGGAAAACACGCGGCATAAAATTGACAGGTTTGACAAAATCGCGCGAGTCAAGGAGCGAGGATTCAGTAGGGGTGCGTTTGCCATACGATTCACACTTCCCGAAACGATCGGACGTCATGACGGGCGATCAGTTTTATATTACTCTACCGAGCAATAGTTCGATGCGATTTTTTCCGGAAAATCGTACCTGCTGCTACATAACTCAATTACCGCGGTCAATCGAGTTGACCGGTGTCTGGGAGGTTGGACTTGCCGAGATTCATTATCCGCTCACCATTGCGGCAAACAACGCGGCGCGGGATGAATATCCAACGGTGATGACGGAGATACGACCAAGGGAGCACGTCGTGTCGAGGGGTAAACCTCAAGTGGAGATACAGCATCCAGCCAGGATACCCTCGTGCCTGATGTTCGTCTACTGCGACCTCGTGGAACCGCGGATAGTCGGGGACGTTTACGCCCCCCTGTTGCGAGTTGTCCAAGCATGCGGAAAAGAGCGTTCCGTTTACGGGGAATCCGAAATGAGAGTTCTCTCGCCGCCGCACTATCTGCCTCTGATGCTTACAAGTTTCCGCACGATTGAAATCAATATCAGAACGCATACCGGTGAACCTATGCCATTCGAGTACGGGACGTTGACGACCACACTGCACTTCCGACGTATTCAGCAATAAGACGATCTGCCTCTTCGAGGCAGAAGAGAAAGAAGAAGAAGGAGAATAAGACGACGACGAACGAAAACAGAGAGAAAAATAAAAATTAGGCACAAATTCAGATGGCTCATTATATCTATCATCACGAGACGCAGCTCGGCGGCGGCGGTATGGAAAATTTCTACCGCGGCGCGGCGCATCAGCGAGGACACGGTATCGGTAGTTTTCTCGGTGGTTTGTTTCGTAGAGTATTACCGCTGTTAACCAGAGGGGCTCAGGCCGTTGGAAAAGAGGTTTTACGCAACGGTGCCAACCTATTATCGGACATGCGGAATCATAAACCGTTCAAACAGGCGTTCAAGACACGGGTGAAGGAATCGGGTAGTAATTTGCAACAAAAGGCCGAGAAAAAAGTTGATGCACTAATGAAGGGATCTGGATATATAAAAGGGACCGCAGGTACAGAGCGTCAGTTAACGCTCACCCGTCTGAAACGACTCGTCGCCAGACGCCCGTCTACCCGAACTAACAAGAGAAAGAAGACGAAGAAGAAGACAACCACCAAAACCAGGCGTGGGACAACTGACAAAAGTGGAAGGCGACCAAAAAAGCGGGCAATTACCGATATCTTTGGACCCCGTTAATCTCTTCCCATCGGTAACAACGTCAACAAGCAATCAATGGCGTTTTTACACGCCCACTCGATGGAGTGTATGAAATCTGAGCTGGATCTTTTCACCTCACCACCGACGCAAACATCCATCGAGGGTGGTCAGTGGGTTCACTACAAGCCCGTATCATCGTTAACCGATGATTCGCCAATCGAATTTCTCGTACCCGGGCACGGTGACGAGTACATCGACCTGGCGCACACTATGCTCAGCGTACGAGTACAATTTCGACGAACGATCGAGCCTAATGACGCAGATCAGCAGCGGCCGTGGCCATGTCCCGTGAACAATCTGCTTCACTCTATGTTCAGTCAGGTTGATGTATTTTTCAATCAAAAGTTAGTCTCACCGACTAACAACTCGTACGCTTATCGTTCCTACATAGAGACACTACTGAATTACGCCCCACACGCAAAGGAATCGCATCTTACTGCCGGCTTGTGGAGTGGCTACGGTAAATCGGCATCGGACAACGACACAGGGGACGTTGACGAGGAGGGTGTGGATGGCGGGTATGCTGCACGCAAGGCTATAATGAATAACGGTCGTGTTGTGGATCTGATCGGTCATCTTCACTGCGACGTCTTCAACCAAGAAAAGTTTCTACTCAACGGTGTAGAGCTGCGACTACGACTCGTGAGATCGCGAGACAGTTTTTGCATAATGGAGCTGGAGCCCCTGCATAGTCTTCACATCGTCGAAACCTCGTTGTTGGTACGGCACGTCAAGATCAGTCCTGGAATTTTACTGGCCCATGCGCGGACACTCGCTCAAGGTAGTGCAAAGTACCCTGTGACCAGAGTGGAGTTGAAATCCTTTACCATTCACGCAGGCGTACAGGCAGAGACGCTGGACAACGTTATACTTGGTCAACTACCGAAACGCGTGATACTAGGTTGCGTCAGCAACAAGGCTTTCAACGGAGACAGGAAACTGAATCCGTTCAATTTCCAAAATTTTTTCATGAACTATTTGTCACTGTACGTCGATGGGGTACAGGTCCCTTCAAAACCTTCACAGCCGAATTTCAAGGAAGACGGAGTGACGAGCAACTTGTACATTGAGACCTATCACTCCCTGTTCTCGGGGACCGGTATACATTTTCTCAACGAGGGAAACGGAATCAGCAGGACAAGTTACCCTAAAGGATTCTGCCTAATGGCTTTCGACCTGACCCCGGATCTCTCAGCTAACTGTCCGTCGCATTGGTCTCTCATCAAGCACGGTACCCTGAGAATCGAAGTGCGCTTTGACGAAGCTTTGAAAGAAACCATTAACTGCATTGTTTACGCAGAGTTCGATAATATTATCGAAGTGAATGCCGCCCGCCAGGTCATTGCGGATTTCGGCGGTTGAACGAATCCCAACGTTGGCTAGGGGTGGGGGGGGGGGGGGGGGGGGGAATAACACGTCACCGGCCAGCCAGGTGTCCGCTACGGGGGAGGAGCAGAGTCCTCGAAGTGGTAAGGGCTACGACCAAGAGCTCGGGGGTGAGATTAAAAGGCCGCGCGCCATCACCGTGACGATCAGTCTAGTGCCATCCTTTGATTCGTTTACCATCGTACGTCAAGCGGTAAATATGGATTACGTTATTGATATCCAAGGAATTCACGACATCGAGCGACAATTTATACCGAAAGAAGTGACGGTGCTTACTCTGGAGGGAAGTCACACCGCGCATTGGATTTCGAGCCACCGCACCCGTTTGAAGATCTGCATTCCATTGACCAGACCCGTAATAATCACGTAACCTGCTATCATCACGGGATCGAGTGGTTCGAGGGCGATATCTCGCTACGAAAACTGAATAGTTATCTGAGGGAAATTTCTCGCACTGCTCACCATATTCTGACTCGAGGCTACGAGAAGGCGAGATACCTGGAAAAAGCGACAGCACGGAAAATCGTAAATTTGGAAAACTTTAACTGCCCTAGTTTTGCCAAGATGGAAGCAACGCCGGAATATTGTTTATTTCACGGCGTGAAAAAGGAAGAACTTTACACGTGTGCGGTAAACGATGCCGTTAAGCTGAAAAAATGGTTAGCAACCAGCAAGTTTCTCAAAACCTACGACCACAGCCCTCGCGTCGAGTCAGCCTCCGACAGGTTCAACTATATCTCCCAATCGAGGACACCGATCGACAGTAAGTGTCGGAACGGCGAACGTAGCGTCTCGAGAGTAGAACAACAAGATCAGCTGGCTGCGCCACCACCTATACCGACGAAAAACGAGAAACGACAGCCTCCACCTCGGCCTGAAAGAAAGTCATCTCTGCGACGAAATTCTGTTGAGCATAGACCGCCAACGCCTGGTATAATACCAAAGAAATTGGAATATCCGGAGGAGGCGGAAGACGAAGAAGGATCCATAGGCGGCATCTCCGAAGCTCTCGACCAACTTGAGCTATATTCAATTACGACGCCATCACCGCGAGGCATGACCGTATCCGAAGACGAGGGATATGGACAGTCTACAAATTCTGCAGGCCCTACAGATGTTGCATACGGTCCCGTGCGGGGTTTTCGCAGCCGACCGAGTACCCTTGGTTTGGACATACCCGACAGCTATTGTCTCCAACATCGATGACCACACACGCCCAGGTTCCCATTGGGTGGCATTTTACGTCACCCCCACCGGACAGGGGACCTACTTTGACAGTTTTGGACTGCCACCCCTCATCCCTGAGCATATGCGAAGACTCCGAAGAAATTGCCGGCAATACCGCTGCAACGACAGGCAGCTGCAGAGCCTTTCTTCTGACGTATGTGGACACTTCTCTATTATGTTTATTTATTTTATGGCTGCTGGCAGTACTTTGTGCCAGTTTCTCGATATATTTACTGACGACTATGAAAAGAATGACACCATCACCCGAACATTTTATAACAAGTTAATCGGCAAGGGCAAGATCTCAAGCTCTCGGAATTTCATCCCCAGCAGTTGCCTACAGTATTGTACCTCTGGGAAATATAAATTAAAAATAAAGCTAAGTCGTAGAATTACTCCAACACAATATTTTTAGAACCACCCGAATAAGCATATGAATAAAAAATTGTACTCGTAGAATTAAGTTATCACATACCTTTGCATAAAATCCCACCAATGTATTGAATAAACACAAATTGCGTGCGTGTGTGTGTGTGTGTGTGTGTGTACTCATAGTGTTAAGATACCACTGAGGCCAATATATATATAACCTGAGATTTGGATGAAATTGTATGCACTCATAGGGTTAAGAAAACAAATTGTCTCACACCCGTTCGTGTATACTTGAGATTTGAATAAAAATAGCATTCATGTGAATATTGCCGTGTCATTGCATCTTGTAATCTTGTACCCGATCCTCCCATCCTTATAGTCGTAAGAAGGGGGTAGCGTATTTAAAATTTTAGCGAGACACGACCCCTCATGTAAATACAGCGCGGGGCAGAGGGGGCGAAAATAGCGAGGGGGCGGGGGGACAGAGACACCCCCTCGTCAACGGTCAACCTCGAGGGGGAGTCCAGACGACCTTGAGGGGGAAGTATGGCGCCAGGGGGGTGGGGAAGGGGGGAAAGGGGGGTTTGTTGTGACGCCCTAAAGCTGGCATATTCTACTCATAAGGAAGGGCACAAGTCATCCGAGTGTCCTGATAAAACGACGAAAGCCATGCTGACCGTCATGTCAGTGAATGTGCGTCCAGGAAAATGGTACGTGGACAGTGGCTGCAGTAAACATATGACACCTGATCGAGACAAGATGGTGAACTTCTCTTCGGCGGGCGCTGACCAAGTCGTAACGGCTGCAAATAACGAGTCAATGAAGTGCGCGGGAAGCGGAACTGTACCAGTGAAGCTGTGTGAAAAAGGTGGCGTTAGCGAGCTATCAGAGGTATTATACGTATCAAATCTGTCAGCGAATCTTCTGTCAGTTAGCATGGCTGTAAACAAGGGGTTTAGTGTGTTCTTCTCCGCGGACAAAGGCTGTTTGTTTTCCCGGGACAAAGGTTGCAAGGTTACAGGCGAGCTTGTAGCTAAAGCGAAAGATGTCGGGGGCGTTTATCAACTCGAAGAAGAGGAAGAAGATGACGCCGATGAAGCAGAAATACAGAAGAAACCGCATGTAGTCTACCTGTCTGTGGAAAACGAAGCTGAAGATCACGAGCCAAGCAGTTGTGTGTCATCTCGGGATTTGTGGCACAAAAGGTTAGGACACCTGAACAGACAAGGCATGAACAAGTTGAAAGGAATAGCGACAGGTATGAACTTTCAAGATACTGCGGAGACGAAGCCGTGCATTGCCTGTCTCAAAGGCAAAATGTGTCGCAAGCCTTTCAATGACAAAGGCAAGAGAGCGACGAAGGTACTGGAACTCGTGCATTCAGACGTCTGTGGTCCGATAGAAGTCGAATCATTCAGCGGTGCAAGATACTTTTTAACCCTAATCGATGATTATTCAAGAAAAATTTTTGGATTTCTGTTGAAGAATAAATCTGAAGCTTTGAAAATGTTCCAGACTTTCAAGGCCAGAGTCGAGAACGAGACTGGGGAAAGGATCAAGTGCTTGCGAACAGACAATGGGGGTGAATACTGTGGCAAAGTATTCGAGGAATTCCTAGCAGGACAAGGAATCAAGCATCAGAAAACAGTGCCGTACACACCCGAACAGAACGGGACAGCAGAACGAGCGAACCGGTCGATCATCGAGAAGGTGAGAACTCTTCTGCACGAGGCGCACATGGACAAGCGTTTCTGGGGCGAGGCAGTCAATACTGCAATACACTTGCTGAACCTTTCACCCACCAGAAGTCTACATAAGGCTGTCCCTGAACAAGTGTGGACAGGAAAGGATGTAGATCTGTCTGATCTCAGAGTCTTCGGGTGCTCAGCGTACGTTCACATACCTAAAGAGAAGAGGCTGAAACTGGATGCCAAGAGTCGTGAACTAATTTTCACTGGATACTGCTCCGAAACCAAGGGGTACCGTCTGGTAGATGAGAAAGGGACGTTGACGCGAGCCAGAGATGTAATATTCATCGAAGGAAGATTCCCAGCCTGTGCGAGAAGCAAGGAACTAACTCAGCAACGAGCAAAGGAAGTGGAGATCATGCTGAACGGAGACGCGCCAGAAGTCCTACCTGCGGTAAGACTGGAAGATGAGATCAGCATCATATCCAGTGGTTCCGACGTAAGATCTGGAAGCGACGAAAGATCTGAAAGCGAAGAAAGATCTGAAGGTGAAGAGGAAGAGGGTAACGGAGAGCACCAGCAACGGAATGTTGGAGCAGACGATGGAGCTGCCGGAGAGCGACGATACCCACTTCGTGACCGAAGACCGACAAGTTTCCCTGATCACGTGCTGTACAGTGTAGAGTGCAGTAAAGTGAGTGATAGTGAACCAGTATCTGTAAGCCAAGCATTGTCAATCAGCAATAGAAATAGAGATAAGTGGATGCGTGCAATGCATGATGAGCTAGAGTCTCTGAAAGAAAACAATGTGTGGGAGCTGTGTGACTTACCTGCGGGTAAGAAGGCTGTGCAGAATAAATGGGTCTTTAAGCTTAAGAAAGATAGCGATGGAAATGTTATTAGACATAAGGCTAGACTAGTGGCTAAAGGCTTCACCCAAAGGTACGGCATGGACTATACGGAGACTTTCTCTCCTGTAGTGAGAAGCTCTACGCTGAGAATACTATTTGCAATGGCTATAGAGCAAGACTGGGAAATCGATCACTGGGATGTGACCACAGCTTTTCTCTACGGTAAACTTGAAGATGAGGTTTACATGGTTCAGCCAGAAGGCATGGCAGTACCTGGACAAGAGGATAAAGTTTGTAAATTACAAAGAGCGTTGTATGGGTTAAAACAAGCCTCAAGGGTATGGAACCAAGAGATAGATGCTGAGTTGTCACGTCAAGGGTTTAAGCAATGCGAGAACGAACCTTGTGTTTACACTAAATCAAACAAGAACAAGAAATTAGTAGTAGCTGTATTTGTTGATGATTTCTTTTTGTTTGGGAACGATCGCGAAGCCAAGTAAAGCCTGAAAAAGGAGTTGACAGGTCGTTTCAAGATGAAAGACATGGGGAATGCTAGTCAAATCCTTGGAGTTCGATTAAGACGAGAAAAGGGGGTTTTGTATTTGGATCAAAAGAGTTACATATCAGAAGTTCTAACGAAGTTTGGAATGACAGACTGTAAACCTGTGTCAACGCCTTTAGAGGCAGGGTCAAAGTTTGAAAAAGGAAACTGCGACACCGATTTTCCTTATCAATGTCTAGTGGGTTGTCTGATGTACATTGCGATCAACACCAGGCCTGATATAGCCCATGCGATGAGTGTATTGTCACAATTTAACTCATGCTACAGTGAGGAACATGTAAAAGGGGCAAAAAGGGTACTGCGTTACCTGAAGGGTACCATAAATGACTGTTTAGTATATAAGAAATCTGAATCTGAGTTAAGCATAAACGGGTACGTAGATGCAGATTGGGGGAACGACATAATCGACCGTAAATCGTACACGGGGTACATTTTCAAGCTGGGTCCAAACATTGTGTCGTGGGAAAGTCGCAAACAACAGAGCGTTGCACTTTCGAGTACTGAAGCGGAGTACATGAGCTTGTCGCAAGGTGCGAAAGAAGCTGTGTATCTCTCAAATTTAATCAAAGAATTGAGTGCAGAAGAATTGCATGTGATACTGCACAATGACAATCTGTCAGCGCAGGAAATTGCCAAGAATAAGATGTTCCATCCGAGAACAAAGCATATAGAGATTAGGCATCATTATATAAGAGATATTGTAGCGAAAAAGAAAATAGAGCTAAGATACATACCAACCGAAGACATGGTGGCGGATATCTTAACAAAAGCATTGCCAGGACCAAAAACAAAGCGGTTCAGAGAGGATCTGTGCCTCATTCCCAAAGAACGTGTGATTTAAAGATACTAGAAAACAACACTGTGAAAATATGTATAAGATAGTGTAAAATATACAGATTAAGGCCGGGTGTTGAAATATAGTACAATCTAAGTATATTGCGCCATCTGTGGGAAACCTGTAAACTAGGGGACTAACCATACTTACCTTTGCATGTTGCCTCCTTACCTCCCGGTCTCCATCTCTTGTAGACGCGACGCGATGTGATTGCTGTGAATAAAGAAACTAATCCTAAAGAATAATTGTAATCATTCTGTTTACCTGCCTGTATTCCAACATAATTGTCATAGATATTAGATAGGAATTTTGTTACGGGCAAGAATTTTGTTTTTTAGTAATTGCGGTACATAAATTTCACCTATATATCCATATTTGTTAGAGATTTCTTCGAAATTAGTAATTTTTAGAATTTTGACATCGTGCATCGTTGCATCAAAATTTCCCAATACGCTAATTGTTGTATATTGTCTCAAATGAAGCTCATATGGAAGATTGCTCAGATTAAAATTTGACAACGGTTTTGCGACTGCATTTTGAATTAACAATATCTGAAAAATTTGATTACATGTTATCAATTTTCCTCCAAAACTAAAAAATGTTCTGAAATAAAATCTTATCAATTTATGTTCATATTTATACATGATGTAGTTTCATTTCATTGGAAATTTTTTGGGCATCTTCGTTCCAGGCATAGCAAGATAATTTTGTTCCATCATTATTGTCAAGAATAAATTTGAAAAGTTCTAGGTATTTAGAATCTTTAGTTTTAAAAGTTTTTATTTTGTTCAATGTATTAACGTAACCAACGATAGAGCTGAAATTTGAATAATAAGTTGATCTCGATGATGAATATTTAGTTGAATTAACTATGAGATTTTATTCCATTAGAATACGTACACAAATTTATCATGAGGCCTGATTTTTTCTTTCAAAAACTTCGTTGTAGTGAAAGGGACAATTGAGTGAGTACTTTTCGATCGTTTACGCGATTGAGTGTGGGAGCTATGCCTTGAAGATTTTCTCTAAGACATATATTCAGTGTTATTGTAAATTTACCAAAGAACAAATGTATAATATACCTTTAAAGTATACTTTGATGATTTATCGTGCGGAGGATCAGTATTTTGAGGCATGGTTGATGGTATTTCAATTTTAAAAAACAGGATGAAATCAATAAATATGTGTTAGTCACAAAAATTTATCATAGAAACAAAACAAAGTGAAATAAGAACGAATCATTTTTTAAATTAATATAGTTACGGTTTGCGTTTCGTGGTTCTGCATTTGGTTTCATGACACATAATCAATATCCGATAAATTTTCGTAAACGAATTTCAGAAATAAATTTGATCCTGGACTTATTTGGAATAATTAAAAAATTTGAATAATAGATTTACCAAGAATGTTTGGTATACCGTGACAATCACGTCAAACCGAATGGATCCATGCTACCGGACAGCGAATATTGGCGAATATGACGTCATTTTAGCGGGCTAACCATTCGTTGCGCTGAACAATCCTCAGGGTGATTTTGGCGCGCGGTCGATGCAACTCCGCAGCCATTCTTGATAGAAGCCGGCTGACTGTCAATACATCGCGGAAGGTAGACATGTGGGGTTATGTTCGTTTATTTCAAGCAAATGATTAATAAGGTGAATAAAAACTACGTGAATAAGCTACGAATATTTATCAAAAATCTATCAATTAGTTTTTTATGATATCTTGATACAATCAAGGAATTGGTTGTTCTCGATGAACTCTTTGATTCTAATTAATTTGCAGTTATAGCTTAAGTTAATTCGTTGATTGTACTATGATATTGTTGCAAAATGTGGTTTGCGATAAGTAAAAAGTTATTTATAGTGGGTTCCCGAGAGAAATAAAGTGAATCAAGTGGAATTAAATAAATTGGGAAAAAGGGTTATATATTCTGCAATATAGGTCTGTACTAGTTGTGAGCTAGAAACAGACTGATTTGTTTTACAATAATGTTTGTTGACTCTGCAACCGAGGTTCTTATATTTTAAAAGATATCTTTTATCATATAGACTACTAGATGTTAATCACATATAGAATTAATGGTATAAGGGTGATTTTACCAAATGTAACAATATTATTTAAAACTGATTGATCGATTTTTGATAAATATCAATAACTTATTCACGTAGGTTTTATTCACTTCATTTATCATTTGCTTAAAATAAGCGAACATAACCCCACATGTCTACCTTCCGCGTTGTATTGACAGTCAGCCGGTTTCCAACAACAATGTCCAACAATGGCTGCCGAGTTTCATCGACCGCACGCCAAAATCACCCTAGGGGTTTTCAGTGCAACGAGTGGTTAACCTGCTAAAAATACGAAATATTCGCTTTTCGGTAGCATGGATCCATTGGGTTTCACGTGATTGTCACGGTATAATGTCAATATCTAGCTACTTACACCAAACAACAAGAAAACATAACAAAATATGCATTCACTGAAAATTAACTAAATCATCGTGATAGATGACGAAATAACGGAAGAGGAATTTTGCACGACTGCCGAAATGGTAAAGGCAGCTTTAGCAGCAGCAGCCTTAATAGAAGCAGCGAGAGAACAAGCCAACGAAATAATAGAGTCTGAGGACAATCGAAATTCTTAGTAATATCCTTTCTATAAAAAGAATATATAGTCGCAAGTCGCAAAACATTCACTGGATTTCATTAAAAATTCGGTTATTTTTCGAAGAACGTAAAAGCCGTAGATTATTTGGGTTTCAAACCAACTGATAGTGTACGGGGGGTTGGCGCGCGGAGCGCGCAGGGCGACGTAGCCCCCCTAGTATATATATATATATATATACAGGGTGATTCGGATCAACCGCCCGTCCTTGCACAGTCGGATTCCTTACGAAAAATGAAAATTAAATTTCCTTAACGAAAACTTCCAGGCTATCATAGTTTCCCAGATAGAGCAGGTTTAAGTTGGCCTATCGTAGAGCTCGCACGCCATACAGTCAGTGCCGTGCCGGTACTTTGGTGCCCGTACTTTGTTGGTTCGGCGTTTCTATTCATGGCTAGGTTTACCGGGCTGACATTTTTTCATCGCAGGTCGACCGAACCCTTGTCTTCAACGTCCAGGTCGACCGGACCGTCGTTTTGGACGTGCAGTTCGACCGGGCTGTTGTTTTTAACGTCCAGGTCAATTGGGCCGTCGTTTTTGACGTGCAGGTCGACCGGGCTATTGTTTTTAACGTCCAGGTCAATTGGGGCGTCGTTTTTGACGTGCAGGTCGACCGGGCCATTGTTTTTGACGTCTAGGTCGACCGGACCGTCGTTTTTGCGGTGCAGGTCGATCGAACCCTTGTTTTCTACATCCAGGTCTACCGGACCGTTGTTTTCGACATCACGATCAACCAGGCCGACATTTTTTAAGTGCAGGTCGACCGGACTGCTGTTTTTAACGTCCAGGTGAACCGGGCCGTCGTTTTTGACGTGCAGGTCGACCAGGCTGTTGTTTTTAACGTCTAGGTCGACCGGACCGTCGTTTTTGGCGTGCAGGTCGACCAAACCCTTGTTTTCAACGTCCAGGTCGACCGGACCGTCGTTTTTGGCGTGCAGGTCGATCGAACCCTTGTTTTCTACGTCCAGGTCTACCGGACCGTCGTTTTTGACGTGCAGGTCGACCAGGCGTCGACCTAAAAAAACGTACAAGTCCACTGAAACATTGTCTTTACCTTCGGTAGACCTGGACGTAGAAAACAAGGGTTCGATCGACCTGCACGCCAAAAACGACGGTCCGGTCGACCTGGACGTTGAAAACAAGGGTTTGGTCGACCTGCACGCCAAAAACGACGGCCCGGTCGACCTAGACGTTAAAAACAACAGCCCGGTCGACCTGCACGTCCAAAACGATGGTCCGGTCGACCTGGACGTTGAAGACAAGGGTTCGGTCGACCTGCGATGAAAAAATGTCAGCCCGGTAAACCTAGCCACGAATAGAAACGCCGAACCAACAAAGTACGGGCTCCAAAGTACCGGCACGGCACTGACTGTATGGCGTGCGAGCTCTACGATAGGCCAACTTAAACCTGTTTTATCTGGGAAACTATGATAGCCTGGAAGTTTTCGTTAAGGAAATTTAATTTTCATTTTTCGTAAGGAATCCGACTGTGCAAGGACGGGCGGTTGATCCGAATCACCCTGTATATATATAATATCAATAATTTTATGGAAACTACTCAAACTATTCGCGCATATATATATATTTTCACAGCGCTGTGTTTCACACACACACGCACAGACACGTGCGTCAGGAGGAAGGGGGATTATGACTCGTGCCCGAGACAGTAGGATGTGGTATAGGTGTGTGATATTTGTGAGATCTATAAATTCAGCTGCTTCCGTACAAGTTGCTCAGTTTGAGGATAAACAGGGTAAAAAAAATGGAAGCGAATAATTTTCACCGAGAATTAACGGGCGTGAACCGGGTGATGTACCTGAACAGCGAAGTTCGATCTGTGGTACACGACGTGTTGCGCTTCGCTAGGGAGTCCAACCCCCGAACTGTGAGAGAATTTGACGAAAATTGGTGGCGCGAGCTGGTGGACCTACCGACAGCCGCGCTACTCTACCGATTAAGGGTGATTCTATCGGGCTACAGCGACCGCGATATCGGTCGAATGTACAACAGGGGCTTGTTTGGGGGTTCTTGGCAATGTATCAAGACGACTGTCAACGTGTTGCGGAAACACGGTAGTGCTCACACCGCTTTCGTCAGCAATATGGTACGAGCGTACAGGAATCACGAGGGTAAGTAGACTGTTTTACAAGCGTGTTGCCTGCAGTTTGCTTCATAGTTTGCGGGTTTCTTTGATCAGACAACTCGACCAGCAGCCCCGAGACGAATTGGACGAACGAAAAGGAGGAGGAGGTCGATGACGAGGATCAGCTCCTGTACGATGCCGCGGCTCGTTGCAAGCTTGCCGAGCGGGAGAAAGAGGAGGAAGAGCGTGGAAGGGAGGAGGAAGATCGTGAATTGATAAGAGTAACCGAGCAAGCCGTAGCGGTCGAATATGCGTCTCTTGTCGAAGTCGATAATACGGCTACCATTGCACCCCTGTCTCCCGAAAATTCGTCGACCGACGATGCGATGGAGGTGGAAATTTCCGACGATTCCTCCGGTGAGTACGCGCGAGTCTGCATTTTTTTTTTTTTTTTTTTTGAATTTCCAAGACGATTCGCGTAACCTGGACTCTAACTCTTGGCTATCGGAGCGGCGCCGTACTGTCTACGCGACGTTGAAATGAGGTGAGAGTATCAACGAAGGTGCTGGTACATCTGGCGTGCAGCGGGGACGGGAAAAGAGGGAGAGAGTCGCTAGCACGACCGTAGACGATTACGGCGCGCGTCCTCCGGGTGTCAGATTTGCCGTTGCAGGGAGCGTCTTGACTTTGAAAATCATAACCCCGCCGAAAACCGTGGATCCTATGACCTGGCTCGGAGAAGCCATCCGCGATATTCACAATTACGTCACCCGCCATGCCCCGGACTCTGTCAATGATCCCGCGAACGATTATATAGGATTCGGACTAGACACACGCTCATTCACTCTGGGAACGGCCGGTTTGTCGTTTCGGCCGGTCTGGGACTCTCGCTACGAGGATCTCTGGCGGCTCGTATTTAGTCTCACCCAAAGCGCATCCGAATTTCGTGTGGATGACGCGTTCACAATTACGGTTAACCGAGTCAGTGTACCGGTGCGTTGCGGTCGAAAAAGTAAAGCTCTCACGCGCGAGAAGGTGAGCAAACGATCGCTTCTCGAGGTCGAACGCGACAATCTTTGTCTACTGCGAGCTATAATTTTTGCCCGTGCCTGCTTGAACAGGGAGGGTACCGAGGGCGATGACGCTGACCCCTTACCTCGATGGTCCGACGTACGTCACGCGAAATTGAGACTTCAGAGGCAGGCTGCCGTGGCTTTGTGCAGACAGGCTGGTGTAGAAGTCCCCGCAGAGGGTTGTGGCATGCGAGAGATCGTCCGATTTCAAGAATATCTGGCCCCCCTCGGCTTTGCCGTAGTAATATACGATTTTAACACCTTTGGGCGCGGGGTCGAGCCCGTTTACAATGCCGCGCGCGTACTCGTTGAGCGGGGTCAATGCGTCACCGGGAGATTAAACATACTGTACTTTCCTCGTGACGGTCATTACAAGCCTATACTGAATTTAACAGCCGCAGCGACCAGCAGACGCTTCTGCGAGCCTTGCAACATTGCCTATTGGAACGTCGGCGATCACAGGTGCTCCAACAGATGTCCCAGCTGCAACACCGTACCACAGTGCGCCAGCGCGGGGGTACGGGTGTGGTGCGTTGCTTGCGGCCGATGATTTTTCGGGGAGGAATGTCTGCGAAGACATTGAGTCGCGGGATCGTTCGATTTTTGCAAAAGCGTCTGCGACACCCTGCAGATGTGCAGCGGGTGCGGTCTGTTCGTCAATCGCGCGAAGGGTGGTCACTCCTTCGGCAACGCGTACTGCCACACGTGCGGGTCCGTACAGCCGGTCAACCACGAGTGTTACATGCAGCCTCTCAAGCCACCCACCGGAAACCGGAAACATCTATTTATATTTTATGACTTTGAGACGCAACAATGCACATCGGTGGCCGGCAGCCGAAATGTCAATCTGCACGTGCCAAATCTATGCGTATACACGAGCCTAACATAACCACACCTTTTTTTTTGAGTTTGTCACGCGCGACGTTTGTCGATTCAAAAAGATCTTCTGCATAGCGCATAACGCTAGCGGATTCGATTCTCAATTTATGCTGCGCTAGGTGGTGAAAAATAACAGAGATCCACCGCAGGTGATTCTCATCGGCACCAAGATCATACTTATGGAGACGGGTCGCACGCGTTTCCTGGACTCTTTGGCCTTCATGCCTATGGCCCTAGCCGCGCTACCCAAGGCATTCGGACTCCCTGTGGAATCGCGCAAGGGTATCTTTCCGCATCTGTTCAATACACCGGAGAATCGGGATTACATAGGTCCGTTGCCAGCCGCGTAATTCTACTCCCCCGACAGCATGAAGGCTTCGGACAGGCACGCTTTTTACAAATGGTACGAAGAAGCCACGACCGGCGGCTACGTGTTCGATTTCAACCGCAAACTCGTGGAATATTGCCGCAGCGACGTAGACATCTTTCGGCGAGCATGCGTGCTTCTCGCGAAGCACCACCACAAAATTTCCTCCGGCCCCGTACCATAGGAATACTACCGGCCGGTGGGTACAGGTTGGCCAACAATCAATCGGTGAAAGCGGTCAAATGGCTCGTTTGGATGGAGAGGGAGTTGGGGACAGAGGTGAGGCACGCTGCTCGAGGCCGCGAGTACAGGATCTCCGAGACGAGATGGCTCGTCGACGGGTATTACATAGATGAGGAGGGGGGACGACACGTGTTGGAATTTCACGGCTGCTACTGGCACGGGCAATCGCGACAAAGAGTTATCCGGCGGAAATACGATGGACAGACGGTGGGAAGAGACTAGGGCGAAAACGGCACGCATGACCGAGCTTCGTTACAGGGTCACCGAGCTGTGGGAGTGCGTGTTCGACGAGATGCTAAAAGCCAATCGGAAATGCGCGACTACATCGATCAACATCCGCTGGTCGTCTCGCGCGACCCGTTGAATCTTCGAGACGCGTTCTTCGGAGAACGTACGGGGAACACGAAGCGTTATCACGAGGCCGCCCCGGGGGAGAAAATCCGATACGTCGACGTATGCTCTCTGTACCCTTGGGTGTGTAAAACCGGTCGCTACCCTGTGGGCTACCCGCGAGTCTACGTCGTTAGGGAGTGCAGAGTGTTGACGGATCCCTACAACACCGATATCTCCGGAGTCGAGGGTCTCGTGAAATGCGTGATCCTGCCTCCCAGGAATCTTTACCACCCCGTGGTACCGATCCGGATGCGTGGGAAACTCATGTTTCCTCTGTGCCGGTCCTGCTGCGAGGCTTCCCTGCAGATCGATTGTCCGCACGATTCGGAGGCCGATCGGTGGTTCACCGGCACTTGAGTGTTGGCCGAGCTGCAGAAAGCCGTGGCTATGGGCTACAGCGTGATCGATATATGTGTCGGAGATCTGGCAATACGAGAGCACGGTATACGATCCGGCGAGCGGTCAAGGGGGACTCTTTGCTCCCTACATTGACACTTTTCTGAAAATAAAGCAAGAAGCCAGCGGCTGGCCCGGCGAGTGCACCGACGAGGCTTTCCGCGAACGTTATCTTGCGGAGTACGAGCAAGTGGAGGGTATCAGTTTGCAACGAGACAAGATAACAAAGAACGCCTGCCTTCGTTCCGTATCCAAGCTCTGTCTGAACTCTCTCTGGGGTAAATTTGACCAGCGCGAAAACCTCCCGCGGACCGAGGTGATCAAAGACCGCCAAGGCCTGCTGGAACTGTTGACCGATTCCCAGAACGAGGTGGTAGATATTTTACCGGTGACGGAGCGAATACTTTACGCGCGTTAGATTAACACGAAGGAGAGCATCGCTTCGTCTCCCTTGGCCAACGTTGTGCTGGCTGCCTACACCACTGCTCAGGCTCGCCTCAAGCTGTACAGCTATCTCGAGAGGCTCGGGCGCCGGGTGTTGTACTACGATACGGACTCTGTTATTCACGTGCAGAGAAGCGGAAAGTGGCAACCGACTACAGGTAACTTTTTGGGCGATCTGACGGACGAGCTTACGGAATACGGCGATGGTAGCTACTGTAACGTTGCATTTTTTAATGCCGTCATAAGGTCGGGAAATGCGGGACGTCTAGTGGGTAAAACTCTGGGAAATTGGCAAACAGTTACGGAAAACTTTAGGCTAAACTAATACTTTTATTTCGTAACAATTTATGTAAAACACGACGAGGCGAAGCCAGTACCGCACGAGGTGCGTTCTTCGATTCGCCAAGAAAGCGTCGAAGAAGGCACATCCTACCGGTACCGAGGGTCACCTTAGCTCTCCAGCGGATGGACGGCGTACAGGGATGTGCGTGAAGCACCTGAGAGTCCTCCCGTCATCCGACGAAACTACCGCTACCGAGGCTGGATGTCTGAGGGTGGTGTACAAGGTCGCGTGAGAAACGCATTCACAGCCTCCCATCTTCAGATCATCGGACCAGCACTGGACCACCTACCGTCTCGACCACTGTTACCGCGGCCGGGTTGGCCATGTAAACCCCCGGTGCAGACGCTCCGTCAGAGGAGCTCCTTTCGTGATCGAGGCTCTCGTTGCTCAGCACGGCAACTCTGGTCGAGGTCCTGGCGAATTGACCTTAGCTGTAAGGTCGTCACCCTCCACCAGAATCATTGGACGAGCGAGATATTCAATATATCCAGCGTCGAGGAGTTACCGAAAACGGCAGTGAGGAGAGGGGTACCGAAAACGGCGGCAGAGCCAAGGGAGATCCCTCCGACACCCCGCGCTACCACCAAACGGCTAAACTACCGTCGAGAAACCAAAACCAATTAGGATGCGTAGATGTCACCTGACCTATATCGCCAATAAGGATCATCTAAATTTTGGAGACCGAGGTTAGCTGGTCAAGCTGAGTACAGCACTCGATCTACTCTACGCTCGACTACAATAGTGACTAGACGTCTATAGTAATTTCTCCCGTACCGTTCTTGAATTGTGTCTCGAAGTATACATGAAATTGTGTTAAGTGCTATTGCAGCCAACAAATATAAGGTAAGGCCAATATTGTTTATTGTTAAGACACGAGGAAGTTTTTTTTGTTTAATAGTATCTTGTTGAGATATTGTTAGACCAAGCGGTCTCGTATCTCGTAATATCTTTCTCGAAACAACCTCGTGGCTGGCCATTTTGGTAGTAAAATTTTCTCGCATGTGTGAGGTTTATTTCTCTAATTAATAACGCCTATCGTTATCAAAATTTGGTCCTCTATTTCTAATTCTATTCCTTCAATCTGTATTCTATCTTGTATATTGTTGCATGTGTTAAAACATCCTGTTTGCCAAACCTTCCTGGAGTAAAACCCGAGCATAGATGGCCGCGGAGACCGCGTGGCTCCGCGTCTACGTTAATTTAGTATAGTATATCTTAGTATAGCATCTCTCAGGCTTATTGTTGTTTTACGCCGTAATTGCGTATCTTTTGGCTTCCTTTAAAAACTATTCAATTCGTCCTACCGGATCAGTTGTGTCGTCAAGCACGGAATCTTTTCTTTTTCCGAGTATCGAGTATCGCTTTGTGATACGAGTAGAGTATAATTAATTAACATTATATCGAAGTAGCCTGACGCACATTTGTTCCCGTAAAATACTATTACAACCTATCGCTTGAGCCGTATCGCTATTAGGAATTTCTCATACGTTTGCAGTCTGTAAAATTATTTAATCTGTTACTTGCTGAAAAAACTATCTTACTCAATTGTATTTCCTATTGTTCTTTTGTCTCGGACGAACCTTTCGTTCCGATAATGTAATTAATTTTTATCGCACAATATAAGGCCGTAAGGCTCATTGAAAGTTACTTTGCATTATAACTGGTGTACCCTGCCCCTCTACCTCAAAGCATCGCAGCTAAGCTGGCTAAGTTGTCGTCCGTCGATTTCCTATTTATTTAAAGTATCGTAAAGATTTTGTTAAAGAAAAAAAAAAACTGATACTAAGACGTATCTGGCGCCCAACCTAGAGTTTTACCGTACCGTATCGAAAATCACCGAAGAGTGACGTAACTAGGGGATTTCCTCCCCCTAATCAAAAGTTACATTACACTACATAGAAGCCTTCGTTTCCGGTGGTCCGAAATTTCACGCGTTCTTGGTACAAAAGGGGGATGGGGAGGTGGCAGAGGTTTGCAAAGTGAAGGGGGTCACTCTAAATTATCAGACTCGAATGAGGATGAATTTTAATTCGATCCGGGGCATGGTGGTCGAGGATGGCGAACCTATTCGCGTGGAGCGACGAGCTATACAGCGTACAGCGTTGCACCGGTTGGTCACGCTCAGCGTAAACAAGATATGCCGTCCCGTTCGAACGAAAAGACGTTTCTGTGACACCGGCTTCCTTTCGGCTACAAATCGCACAGCTGACGCGTGATCCGAGTAAATCGTACATCTGTCTTCAGCTTGAACTTTGCAGCGAGACTTCGACTTTCTCCACCTAGTCCTATACTCTGTCATCTGACACGTGTGCAGGGAGAAATCTCTGCTCGCCAGGGACAGGAGTGTGCAGCGGTGACTCATCGGCAAAGTAGGTCAGTAGTAGCTCGTGATTGTTTATCAACCTGATCGTCAAACGGCTGGTGCGGGGTGGGTGCGGTGGGTCAAAAAGCTGAGAGCACCGCACGCCGCGAGACAACCCTGAGTATAAGCTGATACGGCGTTGCCTTTGGGGCGTCACAAGCTGCTTCCCGGCCGGCGACCCGTATCTCAGCTGTTGAGGCGGGTCGCAACCGCGCGCGCGTTCCCCTGAGCTTGTGCGTAACGCGCGCACCCCTGCGGGGGCCGACCGCGGTTATGCCTTCACGACAGGGATGTCGACTCAACACCGAGTATTTGTCGATAAAATTATATATATTTAATTGCAGATACGGCAGACCTGTGAGTCGCGAGAATAGACACGCGCTGGAAACATCCGTTCTCGGTTATCGTAGCCAGTCCTTCCGGTTGCGGGAAATCCAACTTTGTGACAAACTTTCTGCAACACGCTAACGACATGTGCGACACAGAGTTCGCGAGGGTAGTCTGGCACTATGCCGAGTGGCAACCGTTGTACGGGGAGTCGACGCGCGGAGCTATAGAACATCAAGAAAGTTTGCCGCAGCCGGCCGACTACGAGGCGGACACGCCACCCAAATTACTCGTCATCGACGATCTGATGCACGAGTCGTCCAACGGTGTTGTCATCGATCTCTTCACTAAGGGTTGCCACCACAAGAACATAAGCGTGTTTCTGATCACGCAGAATCTGTTTCACCAGGGACGCGGACAGAAGGATATCTCGCTGAACGCCAACTATATCGTTTTCTTCAAGAAGCCGCGCGATTGCACGCAGATACATCACCTGGCTCATCAGGTATACCCCGAGGACCCTCGCTTCCTGCAAGAGGCCTACAACGACGCCACAGCACGCCCCCACGGCTATCTGCTTCTGGATCTAAAACAGTCCACCCCGGAGAACTGCCGGTTTCGCACCGGTATATTTCCCTCGGATCCACACCACTACGCTTACGCACCTCGCAGGGATATAAAGGATGGTGGAGGATCGCACGCAACGCCAGTCTTTCGTCTGTGATGAAACCTGGAGCCAGTCGAGGAGGAGAAGGAAGAAGAAGAGGTGCAGCAAGCAGGTTCAGCTCTTCCAACGCTGCGGCGTTGCACGCTATCTGTAAATTGGACCCCGCTCGGAGACAGGCTCTGCCTGGTGGATCTCAGATCGATCAAACAGTACAACGACGGATACGGCCACCTGCTGGTGATCATAGTCGTACTTAGCAAGTTTGCCTGGGTTGAGCCGCTCGCGGACAAAAGCGCAGCCACTGTTGCCGGGGCGTTCGAGCGCGTGCTGTCGTCCACGGAACGTTGCCCTGTCCAACTGCAGACCGACAAAGGCAAGGAGTTTGTCGGAGCTCAATTCCAGAAGCTGCGCGCTGACAGAGGGGTGCGGTACAGAGTCACGCGAAACCCCGATATAAAGGCGGCCGTTGTAGAGCGCTTCAATCGCACCCTCAAGAAGAGAATGTGGCGTTACTTTACCCACAAAAATACCCATCGCTACCTGGATATACTACAACAGCTGGTAGAGGCGTATAACGCTACCACGCACTCGACCATTGAAATGGCTCCGTCGACGGTGACGCTGGAAAATGCGGCAGCAGCGCGTTTGAACATGTAAAAGGCGCGCGGTGGCCCGCCACGATCCGGTAGAAAGCCACGGTTTCGGGTGGGGGAACGGGTTCACATCAACAAGGATAAGGGTGCCTTCAAGAAGGGCTACGAGGCCAACTGGACCGAGGAGGTGTTTGATATTTGATGCGTTGCGCACCGCGCGCCTACCTACCTGCTGGAGGATTTGGAGGGCGAGGAAATGGACGGACTGTTTTACGAGGCTGAGTTGCAGCGTGTGATCAAGGACGATGTTATGACTGTGGATAAAATAATATGGATGCGGGAAAACGGTGCCAGTAAGAAGCTGTATGTCAGCTGGCGCGGGTATCCGGAAAAGTTCAACTCTTAGATCGCTGCGAGCAGCATGCAAAAACAGGCATGAATGATCAGTTTTACATCACGCTGCACAGCAACAGCTCGATGAAAGTTTTCCCCAACAACACGACGGCTCGATACACCACCCAGCTGCCGCGACAGATCGAGCTTGTCGGAAAGTGGGAAGTCGCCCTGGTGGAGATCCAGTACCCGCTGACGCTTCAAAACATGAACGAACCCTACAACGCTGTGCGATTACACGTGCATCGGTCGGACACACTTGCCGAGAATTTTCACGATATTCCGTCGTCGGGGGACAGACGAGTGGCGCAGGGTCAATTCCTCATCGAACCAGGGGCTTACACGGATATTTGGGAAATTATCCGTGCATTGAACAGCTTAGCAACGATCAAGGAACATTTGGAGTTTGGACGAGCCGACAGCGCTGACGATCGTTTGGTTCTCGTGAGAAAATGCAACTGCAAGGATGGTCACTACCTGTCGTTGTCCGGTGGTTTGCGTCAACAGCTGGGATTTCCAAAGCTTACGAGCAACATACGCGACAAGCTGGTGGCCAACCATCCTTTGAATCTACCCGGCGGGATACCCTCGCGGATGTTTGTCTACACAGATTTGGCGGAGCCTAGAATAGTGGGCGATGTCTACGCACCGCTGCTGCGTATAGTGCAGACGGTGGGGAAAAATTTTTACAACGATGTCTCGAAGAGCAAATCCCTGTCACCTCCGCCCCACGTACCTCTGCTTCTCACCAATTTCCGAACCCTAGAAATCGATATAAGGGACTCTCTGGGTAGATCCATGCCATTCGCGCACGGGACATTGACGGTTACGCTGCACTTCAAGAAGACGCACTGATGGCCCACTACCTTGAACATCACGACAATCAGGTGGGTGGTGGTGGTATAGACCGCGTTTATTTCGGTGCCCCGCATCCGCGCGATCACGGGATCGATAGCTTTCTGGGTGGATTGTTTCGTCGCGTGATGCCGATTCTGAAGAGGGGTGCTCGCGTGTTGGGCAAGGAGGCTCTGCGGACCGGTGTGAACGTCATGGAGGATATGGACAGTAATACGCCCTTCGAGGAGGCTCTCAATAAACGCGTGATCGAGTCGGGGTACAATCTGAAGCGGAAAGCTACCGAGAAATTGGGCAACATGATGAAGGGATCCGGATATAAAACGTTGCGCGGCAGATCGCGGGGACAGTTGATGCGGGGACGCGGAGTAAGATCGATCGGATCTCGTAGGAAAGGTGTTGAAAAAATCCAGCCGAGAAAGAAGAAACCAGGGCTTGCCGGGATTAGAAAGAAGAAAACAATTCTCAAGCGGGAGAAGAAGAAAAGCTGCTGCGGAAGTAAAAGAAGAGGAAGAACGGTGGCTGATATTTTCGGAGCTCGCTAACAACAATGGAACTTATCGACTATGTTATGATACTTTGACTCTCTTTCTTCACAGTAAAAATTTTTCCTAGGTATCGCGACTACTTAATCCGGGCCTGCTCCGGCCTGAGTATACCTGCGATTCTCAGGTACACCGTAGTATCACATATTATATTAATGAGCAATCACAGAAAAAAAATTGTTATTTCGTTATAACAACTTTAAAATGAAAAGTTGAAAGAAAACCTGAGTGATTCGAAGAGTATCGGTCAACCCTCATTTTGGACGGGATAATCGGAATGGTGAGAAAAAAGTAGCCCGAATTAAAAAAAAAATTGAAGTTTGTACGACAATTATCAAGGGAGATATACCAATTGTTAACCAAGCGGCGCGACGTCGAACACGATTGGCCGAGTCGCTCCCCACCGCGCGGCCCGGCGGGACTCACTCGGCGGACGGTGCGATGTCATCGGCACCGCTATATTGAACCAGTCGTTGCAATGAAATGAATGATTCGGGAAATATGAGACAAATTGCATATCATACTCGAATGTCTCCAGAATACGCACGAACTTGAATCATCTTAAAATGTGAATTAGATCGACAATTATGAATTAATAGGTAAACCTCTCTGTATCTCCGGTTCTAATAGAGATCAAGAGATGGTTTCTTCTCCAAAAAAAGCGCCTCGACAAGACCTATCAGATCTTCGAAGAATGTTTCCGGTAACTTGAAAATTGACGAAGTTATTACCATTTGTTTATAAGCAAAAATTTTATTTCCTTTTTAACGGCCTTTTTTGCAGGAAGAAAAAAAAATTCTCACCGGAACCCGAAAGAAGGAGGTAAAAAGTACCACTACATTTTTTGCTGGACTCTCCCGGGTCATTCAGCTAGAAACTATAGGGGAAGGGCGGATTTCAGGCGAAAATTCATTGTTGCTAAACTCTATGACATAGCCGGGAAAACTTGGCGCACTTCTCTTAAGAAAAGACGGTTCTACATTGACGATAAGTTCCAATAGTGTGCATTGATAATTCACTGACCTGCGTGCAATAAACAAAAGAACCGAGTTTTAGGAGTGCTCAGTCTTCCGTTGCGATTTACAGCCAAACCATCAACGCTCCGTGATTTTTTTATGATAACAATTTTGTGAAGAATAATGAGATCTACAACTTTTGTCTGAAACTTTTTTCTCTAAACTCGATAAATAAAAAGATTGCGTCAAAATCAGGCACTTTCGATTGTTAATAATTTTTTATCTCTCAAACCCGCACCTCTCATACACCGAGTTTTTCAGAATATGTTCCTGGGTATCCAAAGAAGCTGTAAAAAAATTGCCAACTCGGACATATTCAAGAGAACACCTTATGTACATTCCGACTGGACTAATAGTAAATTTTCTAATGCGGCACGCTAGCGATATTCATCAATTATTTGCGATACAAGAACTCAATAAATACTTTCGACTGACTCAATAAGAGAAGCGATAACTGAATTACGAATCAAATTACATAGGCAGGAGTAATCAAACAGAACGAATATAATCAGCGGAAATCAAAGATAATCAAATAGAGCAACAAACAAATAGAACAACTAGAACAACTTAAAATTACGACTACTACGTTCAGCCAACCCTCGGGGAGTTGGATATCAAGCGACACACCATGCGTTATTATTCTAATAAAATCAAAGATAGCGATAGACAAAGAGATCAGACATTCTCAGAGCGAGAATTTAAGCAAAACAAGCTATCAAATAACTTAACAAGTCATAAGCAGCGATAACATAGAAATCAGACTAATAAGCGGAAAAACATATCAAGCGAAAGTCAAATTACAAAGCAAAGGTACTCAAAATAACTACAGTCAACCATGAAGCGCTTTCGCTGGATTTCGTTACTTGAAACTATCAAACGAATCGCGTAGCCCGTAGGCTGAACGCTACACAAAGAAGGCGTATTAACTACCAAGATACCTAACTAAATGGACCGAAACAACGGACCCCAAATCAAAATGCAAAGAGAACACAACTAATGGAAATCCAGCGGTAGCCTGTGGTTTTACTAGCGGAATAACTCATAGAGACCTTACCTTAAATTAGCTGCGAGGTAGCACACACTTAATTTAAGTGAATTTACTTTACTATTACTTTAGACAGCGAGGGAGAGTAAATAGTACGTCTAGTGGCGTCTAAGCGAAACGTAGAAGTGAAGATCGTCGGCAGCAATCAGGCTCGTCGACGTGTGGGATCATAGGTTTTAAGGGTGGGGAACCTATCAGGACCTACTAATTTGCTTATTGGCTCTTTGAAAAACGTTCGTCGTTCGCACAGCTCGTCAGCTGTGCGATACTAGGCGTCAGCTCTTTGCCTAGCGTCAGGTGGCAGGTCCTGGCGCTTCTCAGCGGTAGTTTTGAACATTCTGCGGTACTTCGGTGGCGGGATGACTCTGGGGAAGATGTGACCTTGGCTCTTACGAAGCTGTACCATCCATGCGGTATCAACCATCTTAGTCGTGCACTCTGCAGCGGCAGTCTCACCTGAAGACGACCTGCCGCGTTTCCCCACCAAATCTAAAGGTGTCCCTGAACTGGGCCTCCACCTTCCTTGATCTGGTTTTAGCGCGCGAGACGCTGTTCTCGTCCCTTCTCACGCGGTGCACTCCTTAATGGTAACGTTACGCCAGTCGTGGCGTCGGTAATAATACCCGGAGCGGTAGATGGATTCTCGTGCGGTAACGGGAGGTCATAACAGTCGTACAACCCTGTACGCCGTCGTTGCAACCAGGCGCTCGGCGGTCAGATGCAGTCAGCTGCCAGGAGACCGTATGCAGGCCCTATACTCTGCTCAGCGATATTCAACCAAGGTCGACAGCCTTCCCCGTCGATGGTGCGGTACTATTCTCAGCGGAACCTCCGGAGGTACTTGCTTCGGGTTGCATACCGTTTCAGTCATCTTTGTAGCGGAAGTCTTGCAGCGGAACTCTTGAAGCGGTATCTTCTGTATCGTCTGTCTGTCTCTCTCTCTCGCCGTACATTAACAAAAAAACACTCTAAATTAGTTCAACTCTATCGCTGAATATTTAGGTGTGTCGCTTGTATCCCGAGGGTCTAGATGGCGGTAAATCTCTCTCTCATGCGATAATGCTAATAAAAGATAGGCTAAAGGCATCTCACTGACGCCTGCAAAATTGCAACGTCACAGTATAATTATAGTTTTCATTTATTTGTAGGTTATGTTTTAGGTTCGCTGTAAATATGTATTTAACTTTAGGTTAGTTCATAAGTATAATTGTAAAATTCGTTATAATTATTTATTTAGGTTAGTCTTTCCAATAAACAAATGTTAGAAGATAATTCGTGTCGATCCCTGCATATACCCTGCCATTCTTTGAAATTCAATAAAACCTTTGATATTTCAGCTAGTATCTATATTTAATTAGTATAAGAAAAAGAGAGAAGACGGTCGCCATCTTAGATTCTGAAAAAACAGGCGCCATCTTGGACTCTCAAAAACAGTCGCCATATTGGATTCTGAAAAACAGTCGCCATATTGGTTTGTATAGGCGGCGCCATCTTGGATCAGGCTGCCGGCCGCTACGTCACTGGCGCCAGATCCCCACTCCTGCCTGGTGACGTCATTTGTTATGACTCGCCATGGCTGTCACTATCTACTTCTGGGTATTGTGTTGCAGAACAGCGCTAGCACATCTTGCTTGATAAGATCCCCTCTGGCCAAAGTTGATCCTTTTTCCACCGATAAATTTGCACACAAAGGCATTGAACGATTCTGCAATATTAATGGTAGCGCGATACAATAAGCTTTCGGCGCGGCGTTCAAGCTCAAATATGTCACTGCCCCGTCCAGCTGCGCAAGAAGTCCTGCGTTTTTTAGGCCCCTGACGTCGTTGATTCCCTTTTCAGTAGTCTCTTCATGACAAAAACTGTTCAGCTCACAGCATTCCCTATGGTCACCGAAAACGTGGCACGGTGAGTTCAGGACGTCGTTTTTCAGGTGCTCAACCATGGTACTACCTGCGGGATCATCTTGTATATGCAACTGGCGATGCAGTATTGCCGCTTCAATTGCATGCCTGAATTTTGGTACGCTGCCGTTAACCCATTTCTTCTGCCTAGCAATTTTTCGCCCTTTTGTCTTAGCTACGTCTCTGACTTTTCTTGCCAAGTTGCGGAGCAAGTGGTTGACGCATTCCAGTTTTTCAACACGTATGCCGTACTTTGAATACGGGTCATTGTCTACAATTGATTTGTAAACATTACTATCACCGTTTGCAATCAAAGTTTTGTACATCAGTCCGTGGGTTCCGATGCTCGTCTTGAAGCCTTCTAATAGCGCGTCGCTCGCCATCCCTGTGGATGCTTGGTCACGGCCCCAATTTTCAAAACAGACGTGATCTTTTGATGTAATGTTTTGCCGTGCGGCCCGTTCACAAATGTAGCAAAATTTATTGGGGATGCGGATGAAGATCACTTTCTGTGTATGATGGTCCACGATCGCGCCAACACCAGACAGAAAATTGTATTCACCTGGTTTGTACGATCGTTTTATCCAACCACAATCACCAACAACGTTGATAAAGGAAATTTTTATGCCATCGTGCATAATGGAACCCCCTCTTGCAAGTGCCAGTTTCTTAGCGATCTCGCCGGCCTGCAGCATTTCAGTCACAGCCGCCTTCTCAAATGCCGCAGTCATCTCGCTGTCGTATTTCCCATATGTCTTCTTAGACATGCAGGGAATACTCATGGAAGCGAAGAGTTGTTCCATCTGTGCGAATCCGATTCCCGTGGCGATAGTTCCCGCGACAGCACTCCGGTTAATATCCATCGCTTCTCTATCCTTGCGATTGGTCCAGATACTGTCCTCGAAATCACACATTTGGCACAGAAAGAAATTTGCGTTTGCAAACCATGGCGTCGCGAGTTCATTTGTATCATCTCTCGTAACGTACAAATCGAAAGCGGATCACGGTTATCGAATTTATCGTGGATCTGCTCCAGCATGTAAGTTATATCAACGATATAGCGCCCTTTGATTACTATATATTCTTCGCGCATAGAATCGGTAGATCCGTTTTCACATCGATCTGAATTCGACTCATCTCGGAGCCCTTCTCCGGACAGAGGGTTCGATTCAACCTGTAAACCAACCTCTGCCGTATGCTTGGGCTGCGCAGCGACTGCCGCTTGTGTTTTCTGAACACTGGTTTTCACTCTGACGAAGTAAGTGTAGTTAGGAAATATAACTTCGTTGACCACAATTATGTACATAAGTAGTATTGTACTTGCAAGTGTCTTCACATTCACTGGGAGAACAAATTCGTTGAATCAAACATACTGTTTCTGTTGGTTAAGAAATAGTTGCTTCAAGCATCATTTTGTATGAATGAATAAGCCGTAATTACCGTAACAAATCTTGACCATTTGAATTAAACAAATGAGTTATTCGGAACTGTAGTTAATTTGACTAGGTTTTGAATTCAAACAACTATATATATTAGTTGCTTCGACTAAAACCATTCGGTTGAAGTAGAGAGGCAATGTGTTTAGATGCATGTATTCGGATTAACCACATACTTTGTTGTCTCGAATGAATATAGTGATTGGATGAACCGAATTCGAAATGCTTGAGACAATCGATATGCATCGTTCGATACAACAAGTGGTTTGATAGAACCAGGTCATCCGTGTTTATTCAATTCCAATTTATAATTCTAGCAACTCTGTCGAATGCGCTCGGTTGATTTGACTAAATGTTACTTTAGTTTGAAACTGTTGATGATTGTGACGAACAACTTGAATCGTTCGGCCAAACCGATCGTACATTTGGAACGGATTTTACAGATCGCTTTTTTTTATTCCTGATACGAGTGAAATTTATGTCACCGAGTTTTATTATTGCATATGTTTCATATAAAGTCACTTTAGCGATATCGCATCAATCTGTACGCGTTACGCTCATATTTTTTACAACATTTGCCAGGCGTGATCTCGCCTCGACACTGATCAATCATGATACTGATCGTTGAGATTGAAATGTCTATTAGCTCTCAATTCAACACCTTGATCATAAGCTTCGATAAATAGGAAAGTATGAGACCAGTTAACATGGGGTAGTTTGGCGTAGTGGGTAGAGCGTGCGCGGTTAGTAATATAGCGAATGCGAGCGAACGTGGGTTCAAATCCCGGTTAGGGCGAAAAAGTTGGGTGGCGTTTTACTCATCGAACAGGAGATGTTTGTCGATCTACATGTCGATAGTCATGAAATGTGATAACGAATATTCACACGTACGTGAAATTTCTTTTTTTTCTCACTATTTAGATATAATGCTGATGAAGTTTACCGGACTGATCAGTGGCGGTTCCAAGAGAAATATTTAGTTACATTGAAAAATGTTCGGTCAAACAGACAGAACATTACTTTGCTCTGTTCAAAAGTTTATTTAGTTCAAAAAGGCCGCATTTTGTCTGAAAAGAATTTTTTTCACGTCAACAAAATGGTACACGTCAGTAGACTAAATCTTATTTTCACACGAATTTCGCACGGATTTATCATTTTATGAATGCATTCGTTCAATTGAACAAGTTTCTATTTAGTTCGAGCATCCGATATTTTGTCACATCAACATAATATTCATTTCGCCGCCCGTAACCGCCGCGTTTTGTTAGGCCAAAACAAGGTTTTTTTGTCTCAACGAATTTTTCATCTCATTGTTGGGACTTAATTTTTACGAATTTCATAATCAATAGGTATATGAAACATTCTTCGTCGACTGGGCCGCTTCTTTCGGTCGACCTACCGGAATCACAATTCGCCAGTTTGTATTACAACCTGAGAGGTGCTTTTGTGATTTTTTTTTAGATTCTTGACACGCATCGTTCAGGATTTACCGTTTTTTCATTAGATCCGTGTATCTCAGAAAATATTGATCGCTCAAGAAATTCGTCGGTACATCAACATTCTAATTTTTTATCTACTTTCGAATCATGTTAGTCGTGATTTTCTCCATGCCTTAAGGTCAATTTTTCGAAGAAAAAGAAATGTAAATAATTTTTTCCCATCGGAACACACCTTCGATTCCGGCACCAATTTTGCCGGGTATTTGGCATTCAATGAGGATTCTAAAAAAAAAATCCGCAAGTGGCACCTACGATTCTTACGTGGTAATGAAATAAACAAATACAGAATAAAATTCATGTAAATTCACATAAACTCAATATCATTGAGAAGAGCTTTTCATTGTTTGCCCTCTGCTGGGTTCGCGTTGTATATGAATTTAATTTTTGATTTGTTCATTTTTTTACTACCTAAGAATCGTGAGTGCCTCTTGGGGATTTTTTTCTCAAAATCTCTAGCCGATGCCAAATGCCCTGTAAAATATTTTTACTTTCCAGAACGCAATAGACAAACGCATGTGAATATATTTATACAATGAAGATAATCAAATCTCCTCGAAAATGATATTTGAAACCAAAATACTGTGTAATGTGAATTTTTTAACGTAAAAATTCTGGTATGATCGAGAAGCATAGCATTCCAATAAGTAGTTCAGAAGAACTTGAACTAATCGTACAATACATTCAGAAAAATTCCCCGAGTGACCTAGAGATTTCCTGACATTCACAGGGTTTTTCCGGAGCAGAAAAATTCCCCGAGAATTTCAGGATTTCCAGGTTTTTCTACGTAGTAGACACCCACATCATTCGAGAGTAGATGAAAAATAGGAATAGTGATGTTCCGATGAATTATGCGTCCGATATTTTCTGAGGTACAGTGATGTGAACCAAAAATGGTGAATCCTAAACGGTGCTTGTAATCTAAAAAAAAAAATCACACATCCCCTCTGAAGTAGTAACAAACCGACGAATTTTCGAAAATATCCGATAGGTCGACCAAAAAAATTGGCTCATATAGTTGACAAAGAATGCTGCGTATGAAAACCCCGAAGAAACACGATAAAAAACAAGTGATTTTTTCGAAAAATTCTAACATACAGAGAAAACTATAGCTCAAAGGAATCATTCATCGAACTGTACCTATAATCGCTAAAGTTAAATTAGACAAAAAATGTAAGGCACTCGACACGATGAAAGAGCATGCTAGAGCAATGTCGTGCATCGCAGAACAACAATGCAAGAATTACAAATATGTACTTACCGCCGATGTGTCATGGACTGCCGCCTTGAAAATAGACAAGGTTGTTTTCCTCGGGAAAATTTTCGACCCATTTTTGTTAGCAGAAAGACGCAATCACAATAGCACTCGATTATATACGTATCAACCACAAAAGCACCTTTGGTGCAAAAACATTTCGCCAAGTGCAATAATGTTGAAAATGCCTACTGAAAAAAAGAATTGGAATCAGATACAGTTGCCAAGTAGATGTCTTCTATGGACCAAAAGTTTACAACAGAAAATTGAATAGCCTTGTGCTCGTTAACTCGCAAAAAAAAAAAAAAAGATGCAAAAAAAAAAATTTGGAGGTAGTGGTACTTGGCGAGCCAATATTTCACTTACTCGAGGATTATCAACATGGTTGTTCTCTCGTACTCGTCTACGAAGGCCCGCCAAGTACCACTACCTCCAAATTAATTTTTTTCTTTGCATTTTTTTTTTTTGCGAGTCACCGAACACAAGGCTATTTAATTTTCCGTTTTTCTGTTGTAAACTTTTGGTCTACAGAAGACATGTACTTGGCAACTGTAACTGATTCCAATTCTTGTTTTCAGTAGGCATTTTCAACATTATTGCACTTGGCGAAAGGTTTTTGCACCAAAGATGCTTTTGTGGTTGATCTCACTACTTTTTGTACAATTTTGTATTATATACACGTATGCTCTTAGTTTTCTGTAAGCCTTTAATTTTTGTGGACAGATAATTGAATATAAATATAAATTCCGCTCTTTACGCGAATCTCCGTCGTAGGGGCTCTCGGCGATATCTATCATATTTACTCATGTATCTTGTTATTATAGTAACAATAAAAGTAATATCATTGATAGTAAGAAAATTTGTGAAAAAAAATTTAGGTCATTTGATTCGATGTACATATTTAAGTAAACTACTATTTGTAAAATTTTGCTTGACTTCCTTGTTGCGTCCGGGGCTTGTACCCCCGAACGTACCTTCTTGCCTCCCCCTACAGTCTTTCCATTCTCACGTAATATGACTACCTCTGACCTAACCGTCCGCTCTTATCTTCTCTCGCTCCTCACCTGACTCCTGGACTACCAACACCCTGGGAATCACGCCAGAACTGTCTCTGCACTTTTGCGTCCCCACCTTGCTTACAACCAACCTTTCCTCATTACTCTATTCCAATTGCCAACTTACTCTTCACTCAACCTTTAATCTCTTCGCATCTTCTCTCCTTCTTCTATCCCTACATCCTCCTTTATATTCAACTTCTACTTCCAAGTCAACTCTCCAACGATTTCTTCCTCTATATATCCTTCTATCATACAGATCACCATACATTCTTCCATCATATTCAAACTCGTCCTACTACACAAACTGATTCTTTAATCAATAAATAATTATCAATTGAATTTATTCCAATCACTTATTAACCTTTCCACACTCTCCTCTCCAGTTACTTTGAGTATAAAATAGGGTTGAACCCACAAGAACAACGTCCCGGACGTTACATCCCAATAATTTGTAATTCAACATTTTTTCAATTATGTTTTTTTTTTTATATTTGACACATTGCCGATCTGCACTTATTATGACCGTGTGTAAGTTAGAATGAAAATAAAAAGCCAGTCTTCATAAATTGTCTACGGAGCACGTCGGATTTAACAACACAATTAGATCACGATCAATGTGACAAGTAAATTAAACAAGCTCGAAGGCGCGTGCTCATTGGTTGAATAGGTTATATTTATTGTTTTTTTATGGGACATTGGTGCTGATTTGAACAATATTTAAAACAAACATGATTTATAAAGTTTTGTGGTTATTTTTGTGCTTAATGATTTTTCTCATTCATGCGGTTAGACCCGTATTGTTAGTCCATGGAAAACGTACAACATAAATAAATTTGGGAGCGACATGCTTCTACTAATTTTTCGAGTCTCGCGTGGCGTATACCCGAATATCATAATTGGTATAATTTTTTTTTTTTTCATTGCTTTTGGCACGATACTTCACCGAGGCTCTTGAGTCTCTCGGTCTTCCGTGACATTGGGCAATCGATCCTCTATCTTACGTCAATATCGTCAACAAGAGCGCCATGTTGCAACTGATGTCACTGCTGTCTAGTGGTGGCCACTCTTTCTTCATTTTTATCCGCACAGCTTTAGTGGAATGTCAGGACTGTCAGATCTGGCTGAAGGAGGTGAAGACGACGAAAAATTTTTCAGACAAAACGAGTACTCGGAAGCTTGAAATAATCATACCTCGGCTCTCCGTGCACTGATTTAATCAAAGTTGGACTCAAATAAAAGCTCTTTGGACCCACATTCTAAGATAAATACTTTTATCCCCTGGTTATTGCGAGAAGAAAGAAATTATGGAAATCCTGTCTCCCCACCACGCCGTTTAGCTGCCGTTCGGGTATATAGACTCGGTCGAGTCTCGCGCGTCATATACCTGACCGATATGGATACTTTTTTTTATTGCACTTGGCGCGAGACTCTACCGAGTCTCTTCGTCGTCTTCTGGTTTACTTCAGGGAATGTTCGCTTTGACGATGAAAGTACCAGAGATTAGCGAAGAGCAACATTAAAGTTCGCTCCAATTCGCGACTTGAGGCAATATTTTATATCAAACTATACGAAATATCACAATCGGGCCTCTTACTGCACCGTTGACGAGCAGCTCGTTTCTTTCCGGAAACGGTGCCCATTCGAGGTGTCCAATGGTGCTAAACCCGATAAGTATGAGATCAAAACCGTGATGTTGAACGACTTAAGGACTTTCTATATGTACACTAAACGTGTTTGATGTTGACCGGTTCAAGGCCACGCATATTTTTGACAAACGCGAATCTGGATGAGAACCGCTTGATTCGTCCGCAGTGCCCCTAGCGGCCTCGGAGGGAACATCATCCTGAAAAAGATATCATCTCGCAGCTTTATCGACATAGATTTCAGATGGCTAGGTATTGGTAAATTCAGCGGTGATTTTCGTTAACTGTCAAAATTGCATTAATTGAATTTTAATCAAATTAATTAATATTAATATTGATTGGAATTGAGAAAAATACGGCAGCATCACGGTGAGCTCGTTAATTTATAAATTCACGTCGATGAGTGCAATGGTTTTGAAAAAAGGTTCTTTGTGGATTGTTTGAAAGTTTCAGGTGAGCAATGCAGAGTTCAGAATACCCAGGATAGTTTCGATGCGGAGAGCTTGCTGATGCCTATTATAAGAGGTATTGATCATGGAATAGACATTATATACGAATGAACAATTTTATTTCATTCCAATTGTAACGACAAATAATAATGAAGAATTACTACTGGAGTACGGAGAGGCCGGTAAAAGCTGTATGAGGTGTAGAACAGTGTTTCGAGTCGTTGATTACATTTATAGTGAAATTACTCACTTGATTACCCATTACATTGTGAACGAATAATTAAACCTGGTTTGATTAGCCGTTACTTTGGTGATGTGTAATTGAATGAAGTTCAATTACTCACTACCTTGGTAATGTGTCATTAAATGAAAATATAATCACACATTAAACAAAATCGAATACAAATTCAACGTTAAATAAAATTGAAAAGAAATTTATCCAAATATTACCAAAATAATGATATATTGAGGATCTCAATAGTAGATTTTGATAATTGAATCAAATTTATTCAATTTTACGAATATTTATTCAATATTCAGTTATTATTTAATTTTTATTTAATTACCCATTACTCTGGTAATGAGTAATTGAACATGATTCAATTACACATTACCAAAGTGATGAATAATTAAACATGATTTAATCACGCATTACCAAAGTAATGAGTAATTGAACATGATTCAATTACGCATTACCAAAGTAATGAGTAACTGAATAAGAATTCAATTTACAATTTTCACAACACTGGTGTCGAATATACTTTGAGCAAGAATTATCTAGATTATGTTATTTCCAGCATAATAAAACTAAACGACTAATCTATAATGATTACATATGCTTATAAGCTGATCCAGAACTCGACGACAGCGCATTATCCTTGAACGTTGATCCACACCTGTAACATTGTGTTATTATATTTCATTATTATTGGTGAATATGACCTGTTTGTGCGGCATTGCAAGGTATCCCTTTTACATACCTTGATAAGGCGATCCTGTTTGCCAGCATAATCCAGCGTTGTCATCAACCTATTGCGATGATTGATAGACCTTCTTGATCCTCTTTGATTGCCCATGCACCAACCTTCGTCCAGCGTTGAGTATTGAACTTGTGACTGAAATCGCTCGTACTACCTTCTGGCCCTCTGAGCTTTGAAACAAGCCGTACACCGCAAGGTATGAAACTCGTTCGAACTGTATATCATAAATAAAACATTAAATCATTGGTTATTCCAACCGAGTGATAACTGATTAGAGAATATCTGAATTTTCTCTACTGAATATCAACAAGCGATATTCTAATATTATATTGAAGTTAAATTAAATTAAAATTGAATCAAATTTTTCAATATGAACATCAACAGCTGATAGATGATCTGATGTTTGTTAACAAATTTTAACACTACATTAAATTATATCAGCTTTCCAAACACAATATTTAATTCTATGAGAATATATCAATAAATGAAATATGTAGTATCGTGACACAGGGGAATCATATACACCGGATTAGAGGTAGTATTTATATTTATTCTGGGGTCCGGCTCACAAGCCGTAAGAATTAAGAAGAATTTTGAATGCGCATCGGTTAACAAGAGATACATTTTGTTAAATAACGGCCCTGCAAAGTCTGCGTGCAGCCGCTCCCACGGCTTATTCGGCCACGGCCACGCTTGTAATACGCTTTTCGGCGGATTGTCTCTAATTTCACAACATGCGTCGCATGATTTTGAAAGAAGTTCAATATCCTCGTCCATTTTTGGCCACCAGATATACGATCGCGCCAGGCTCTTCATTCGTCTTATACCCATGTGGCTCTTGTGTAATTCTTGCAACAATGCTGGCCGTAATGATACTGGCACAATCACCCGATACCCCCATAACAAGCATTCATTAATTACATGTAACTCGTCTTTCCTTGTTCGATAAGTTGATTCTCCGGGTTCTATGTTTACTTTGTCACACGGCCAACCTATTTGCGTGTACATAATTATTTTTCTCAATACCCTATCTTTTCGCGATTCGTTTCTTATCGACTTCCAATCGATTGTCATTTCATCCGACTGCAAATAATTTCCGGTTGGGGTGCGGGATTTCCTTTCAAAGTTTCTAGTGGAAGCCTCGATAGTGCGTCGGCAATACCGTTTTGTTTAGACGTGATGTATGCGATTTCATACGTAAATGCTGATAAAAAAAAAAGCCCAGCGTTAGAGTCGTGAGGCTGCGATTATCGGGATCGGCTTTTCTGGTCCAAAAATATGGGTCAACGGCTTGTGATCCGTTTTTAAGATGAAGCGGCGTCCATAGACGTATATGTAGAACTGTGTTACCGCGAAAATTATCGCGCCTGCTTCCCGATTAATCGGAGCCCACGCTCTTTCACTCGCTGTAAGTGTACGCGACTTGAATGCTATTGGTCTTTCTACGTTCGCCTCAACTCGATGCGCTAATACGGCTGCCATCCCGACGGCGGACGCATCTGCGGTTACTATTAATGGAAGATCGGGATTGTGATGCATTAAGATTGGCGCGGTGACCACTGCGTTCTTTACCGCTTCGAACGCACGGCTACAACTTTTATTCCATTCGAATGTTTTTCTTCGTAACTGCTCGTGTAAAGGCTCCAATATTGTTGCTAGGTTATTTAGGAAACGCCCATAAAAATTCACCAGTCCCAAAAACGCTCCTAACTCTGTGAAATTTTTGGGTGGTGGTGCTTTTATAACAGCCTTAACTTTGTCTTCCGTCGTATGTATTCCTTTGCAATCAATTTTATACCCTAGGTATGTTAGCTCGGGTTTGAAAAACTCGCATTTTGCTCGCTCCAGTGTTAAACCACATTCCTCTTAACGTTTTAATACCTGATCTAATCTCTGTAAGTGTTCTGTCTCTGTCGTGCCCGTTATTAAAATATCATCGAGGAAAAATCCGACCCCGCTCATGCCCCCAATCGTCTGTTCCATCATACGTTGAAATGACCCCGGTCCCGTGGATACACCGTACGGTAGTCGGTTATACTGAAATAACCCGACGTGTGTATTAATTGTGACGATTTTTCGCGACGCCGGTTCCAAAGGAATTTGTGCGTACGCTCGTGATAAATCTAGTTTTGTGAAAGATGTTCCCTCGTGCAACGTTGCTAATAAATCCTCTATTCTCGGTAGTGGGTACCTATCGATTTGCAAAACGCGATCTACCGTAACCTTAAAATCGCCACATAGTCGTACTCCCCCATTCGCCTTCATGATGGGAACGATGGGCGTTGCCCAATCGCTGAATTTGATCGGCGTTACCACCCCGTCTTTCGTTAACCTTTCGATCTCTTGTTGTACTTTACCTTTTAGTGCTAACGGTAACGGCCGAGCTTTTTTATAGATCGGTTGTGCTCCCGGGACTAAATGTAGCTTTAATTGCCCGAATTTGAAAACGCCTAGTGTAGACGAAAACACGGTTCCTCTTTTTTTAAGTAGTGCTGACAAACCGGGAGGCTCTTTTTCAACTCCCATACTATTGTGTCGCGGTACCGCTGCTCTATTTTGTTTGGGAAACGCCGGCGGCCAGCGTTCGAAAGCTTCTAGCCACTGTTTCCCCATTAATAAACCATACTCATCCTTAGTTACATAGATATCTAAATATCGTACGTCCGAGTCCAATTCTACTCTAACGTTCGATAGTTTCCCGATCGGTCGGAACAACGAATTATCATAAAATTTCATACATACGTTCGTTTGCACTAATTCCCAGTCTGGGAATAATGTCTTCTGCTCACTCGCCGGTATGACTGTATAGTATGCATCCGTGTCAACTTCTATATCTAACGTATGCTGCTCAACCGTGACTTTTGATACGCTCGCTTTATTATTTGCTTCGGCCTTTAACATATGAAACGTTTCAAATACATCGCTCTCTCGGTTGTTGTCATCATCGCTGCCGCTGTCTTCGCTCCCCTCGCCCATGTCGTGTGAACTCCCGCTGTTGTGAGCCAAGAAAAGTTGCTGTTTTGGTCTGCTTGTTGACTGTCCACCCCGGCACACTTGTTTCATGTGCCCCCGTCGACCGCAGTTTTCACAATTGGACCTATTGTATCTGCACTCTCGTGCGAAGTGTCCTTTTTTTCCACAGCAATAGCAAGAGCTGAAGTCTACAGGTCCTCGGCTCGTCGCGCTGCTTGACGCTCCTCTTGAACGTTCGCTGTTCCATCCCCCTCTTCCACGACTATGTGGTTCTCTTCCTTGGAAACTCGGACGTATGACTTTGCCCATTTTTATTAAGTTTTTTTCCTGCACCACCTCGTGTGTCCCTGCACCCTTTGCGTTCAATCGGGCCTCTTCTGTGTCGATGGCAACGGTCCTGGCCTCTGTGAACATCTTCGGTTTGGCCTTCAAGACCTCAAAACGCGTTTGTTCATTTGCCAACCCGTTGATGAATTGGTCGAGGCATGCTTCTTCTTCGCTCGTGAACTTACATTTTGCGGCCTCTCTTTTTATTCGCGTCGCAAGGTCACTCACATTTTCAGTGATTGCTTGTTTAATTTGTCGAAATTTGCTGCGTTCGTTAACATGACTGGTCGGTGGAAAAATCTTCTCGTTTATGATTAAGATAATCTGTTCATACGTCTGCGTTTTGATCCCATTCAGGGGCCTGCATTCCGCTCTAATAGCTGAATAGATTTCCGGTCATAACTTTGTTAACAGAATGGCCGCCTTCTACTTATTTTCGGTTATGTTCGCAGCCACTAAGTAAAAGTCTAGTCTCTCCAGAAATTCCTCAATATCATCTTTATTTCGTTCAAAAGGCTCTAACGAATTTAAGAACGATGCCATGTCTACCACCTCACGTCTCTCCTCACGTATCTCGTCTTCACCATTCACTTTTACCGCTCGTTTCAGTTCTGTCCTCAAATTTTCGATCGACGATTCCCGGACGTTCCACCTCACACCCGTCAGCCGTGCAATCCACTGTCCGAGTTGTTCCTTATTTAACTCATATATCCAGGACGTTTTTTTCTGCACAATTTGCACTTCAATGTTTTTGTCCGTCATGAATTAAGTCTTTTTTTTTTTTTTTTTGTTTGTTCGATTACTCCGTTTACTTTGTACACTCGCTTACATGTTCTTGTATTATCCTCGTCGCCACTGTAGTATCGTGACACAGGGGAATCATATACACCGGATTAGAGGTAGTATTTATATTTATTCTGGGGTCCGGCTCACAAGCCGGCTCGTACACGACTGACTCGTCGGACCATACATACACCTTACTCATCTATATTACATGTACCTTATCTATACTACAAAATATAATATAGTCAAAATAATAAATTTTTAAACAATAAATCTTGCAGATGATCTCAGATATATAAGTCGACGCCCCTACTGAAACAAATATACAAAAACCGTATTATTCAAATGAATGTGAAGGTAAAAATTTATAAAAAGCATATTATCAATTGAAAGAAACAAACAGCATTAATTTGAAAAACAATAGATATTAATTAAAAACGAATCAATTTGGAAAAAACAAGCAATAGTTGAATAAAATCGGTTATTGGGGAGCAAGAGCGGGCAGTGTTACATTTGTATTGAACACAAAAAAAAGGAGACAATCTAAATTGAAAACCAAACCACAGTGATTGCCTTACTACGACTAGTCTACAGAACGCCGAGAAATACCGTATCCCAGAATCGCTGATTGCCTACAGTGATGGCGGTATTATCCTTACCGACCATTGACATCGCTGCGTCCAACAGAACAGTGCGAAATAGAAGGTGGCATCCGAGCAGGGCCTATGCATTCAGGGAATACCTCCGCAAGTAGAGCTGTCTGATATATTGATGATTCATCTAACCGATGCTGTCCTCTGCTAGCAGTTTTAGATGCACAGCGTGACCAAAGTTCAATACTTTATCGTGCCACCTCTTGCATCTAATACTGCTTGCAGTCGGCGAGGCATCGATGTGGCTGAACCTTCAGTATAATCCGGAATTGCTCGGAGGGCTTCCCATTTTGCAGCGACCCTGCGCCAGAGTCCCGCTTCAGTTTCCCTGGGCACTGGCCGCATCCGCCAGACCATTTTTGCCCAGAAATTTTCAATAATGTTCAAGTCTGGGGATACGGGTGGCCAGTTGAATCGCTGGACCTCAGGATGGCGGGCGTACCATTGCCGAACGATTCTTGCCCGGTGCACCGCACTGTTGTCCTCAACAATTCGTATGATCGGCATTACTTCTGCGGGATAAACTGCCCTCACTATCGGTATCATCACCTCCTCAAGAATACGAATGTATTGCGCAGCGTTCATTCGACGTTCTATTTTAAAAATTTCCCCTGGACCAGCTGTGCTGATCCAGCCCCAGGCTGCCGTAGTAACGCGACCGCTACGGCGATTGGAAATAATATTACGGGGATTGTAGCGCTCCCCTGCTCTCCTCCATACTAAAAACCCCCCGTCCTTATCCGATGTGAATACCTTCTCATCGGTAAAAATCACCGTCTTCCACTCTTCAGCGGTGATTGGCAGGCACTCCTGGGCGAACTCGATCCGTCTCGCCCTGTTCTGCTCGGTCCTCGCCGTCTTCTTCGCAGCACGTCGTGAGCGGACACCAGCACGCTTGCACCGGCGCCTGACGATCCAGGGCGAGGCTGCTGGTATGCCCAGGGCGGGCCCGACAGATTATCCGGAATCGAAGTTAGAGCGCAACGCCTCGGCGACGATCTGCTCATCCTCTGCAGAAGTGGTCTTCGGGCGCGCGCCATCTCTCCTCCGTCCATCTACCAGAGCATCCATCCCTCCGTCGTTGTATTTGCGGATGCACCGCTGAATCGTCGACATGCTGCAACCCGTTTGCTCTAAAGACACGACAAAATTATATTAAAAAATTATATTAAAAACAAAAATTTGCAGGAATTTTTTTTTTTTTTTATTCAAATAAATAATCAATCTAGGGGCCGTGCTTTGAAATTGCTAAAAATTATAAAAATAAGGGACAGCGTAAATTGTATTATATACCTTGTATTTCTGCAAGAGAAAGAGTTCCAGTATCCCACAAGCCGATGATTTGACCTTGGGTCTGCGCCGTGACTCGAGGCATTTCCAAAACTATGCGTACAGGACATTATGATTAATTTAGGAAAAATAGAGCGGGGCGGGAGGGGGTGGGGGGAGCAACAATTCGAAACTTGAACCTATGAAATATTAGTGTTAAATTTTTATTGTTTTTTAATTATTATCTAATCATTTCCCAATTCTAAATGCCATGAACTGCCTTTTTTTCGTTCAAGATACGAAATATTCGAGAGTATGCAACAGGCAGTAGGACGGTAAAGATAGTGAGAAATTAAGTGAAGAAAATAGAAAAATGGCAGAGGACGGTAAGACGTGGAGAGAGATGGAGAAGGAAATAGAGGAGCTGAGGAGGACAGTGGAGGAGCTTAAAAGGGAAAGGAAGAATGAAGGAAAAGGTAGAGAAGAAGGAAGGGCAGGGGCCGAGGGGTCGCCCCCCCCTGCCCGACCTGGCCAGGAGAAGGAAGGGGGAAAGGAGGAAGGAAGTAAAATAGAAGAAGGGACAGGGAGGAAAGACGGGAAAGAAAGAAATATAGTAGTAAAGGGGATGAAAGGGAGAAGAGGATGGAGCGAGGAGACCGTGAGAATGATCAAGGAAGCCGGGGGGGAAGAGGTGCAGATAGAGGAAATGTGGGAATGTGGAGGGACGGAGATGGACAAGACGAGAGGGGTGGTGGTGGTGAGGATGAGGAGTGAGAGGGAAAGAGAGAAGGTGTTAAAAGGGAAAGGGAGAGTAGAGGAAAAATTCAGGATAAGGATGTGGAAGGATATCAGCTTCAGAGAAAGGGAGGAGAGATGGAGGAAAAGGGAGAAGGAGGCGGAGGAGAGAAAAAGGGGAATACGGAGCAGGAGAGGGGAAGAGAGAGAAAGAAGGTCAACAGAGGAACGAGAAGAGAGGGAAAGGGTGGAAAGGAAGAGGCTAGAAAGGAAAGAGCTGGAAAGAAGGAAAGAGGTATGGGGAAAAAGATTATTAGAAGCAATAGAGGAGACAAGGAAGCTGAGCATACCGCTGGAAACGGGGGAGTAGGGGGAAAGGAAGAAAGGGGAGGAGAAGGGAAGAGGCGATGAAGAGGGGAAGAAGAAGAAGGGGACAGGAGAAAGGAAAAAGAAGGAGCGGAGAAGGGAAAGAGGACGAAAATAAATGAGATAAGATGTGTGTGGCCTTACAGGACTTTTAGCAGTAGCTATATGACAGCACCGTACTACGGCCGTACCGGGCACGGGCAGTTGCACTCGGAAGATTCATATTATTTTAATTTGATTTTTTTGTGAAAGTATATAGGTTATTTTATTTTATTTTTTTATGTTTATTTTTATTTTTATTTTAGTTCATCCTACATGCATATGAATGATCCCATATACCCTAAGCTAGTGTCAGTTACATTGTATGGTGATTTATTTTGTGTTGATTTGTATTTTATCTACTACCGTGTTTACCCACGGGGCAGGCGTAGAGCGGAGCAGACGGAACAACAAAGCAGAGAGGTCAGGACACGGGAAACAGAGAGACAAAGCTAAGAGAGGGAAAGAGATGGGAACAGAGTAGGACGAAGGGAAAGAGGAGAAAGTAGGAATAAGAATAGGTTAAGTAGGATTAAGATACAGTGGAGAGTTTGTAACGCCGAAAGGCACAACAAGAACAATAAACATTACATATACATACATACGAAATATTCGATTTTGCGAGAGTATAAAATTAAATGATAACTCTACATTGTTCACTTAATTTCCCTCTTTTTGCGAATGATTTCTTACAGTGAATAGGACCACCGTAAAATTGAACTACCGTTCATTACTGATATCCCATAGAGGCAGCCGCTCGCTCTCAACGTGAAATATTTCGAAAAACATATTACGATAAAAATGACAAAGTATTTATAAAAGCAATTACCTACCTGCTTACCTATTATTTTTCTTCACTTTTTCTTCTTATCTGCTTTTTCTTCTATCACCTTCAGGACTCGAAAACTAAGAAAATGAAATCAACAATTCTTTAGCGTCTTGAGAAAGACGATGGTTGTTGTTGATTGAGTCGCCTTGCCAACGCGGAGGCCGCGTATTGTTATAAACAAATGATCATCTCGGTCGATGAAACGCGTTCCACGCGTTCTCTAGACATTGTCTCCCCGCGCGCGTATCATTATATTAATAATACATGTATTAATAATTTGATAATTCAATATATATATTGATATAATAATTGATAACTTGATATATTAGTCTCCATCGCGCGAAAAATAATAATACGCGCGCGGGGAGACAATGTCTAGAGAACGCGTGGAACGCGTTTCATCGACCGAGATGATCATTTGTTTATAACAATACGCGGCCTCCGCGTTGGCAAGGCGACTCAATCAACAACAACCATCGTCTTTCTCAAGACGCTAAAGAATTGTTGATTTCATTTTCTTAGTTTTCGAGTCCTGAAGGTGATAGAAGAAAAAGCAGATAAGAAGAAAAAGTGAAGAAAAATAATAGGTAAGCAGGTAGGTAATTGCTTTTATAAATACTTTGTCATTTTTATCGTAATATGTTTTTCGAAATATTTCACGTTGAGAGCGAGCGGCTGCCTCTATGGGATATCAGTAATGAACGGTAGTTCAATTTTACGGTGGTCCTATTCACTGTAAGAAATCATTCGCAAAAAGAGGGAAATTAAGTGAACAATGTAGAGTTATCATTTAATTTTATACTCTCGCAAAATCGAATATTTCGTATGTATGTATATGTAATGTTTATTGTTCTTGTTGTGCCTTTCGGCGTTACAAACTCTCCACTGTATCTTAATCCTACTTAACCTATTCTTATTCCTACTTTCTCCTCTTTCCCTTCGTCCTACTCTGTTCCCATCTCTTTCCCTCTCTTAGCTTTGTCTCTCTGTTTCCCGTGTCCTGACCTCTCTGCTTTGTTGTTCCGTCTGCTCCGCTCTACGCCTGCCCCGTGGGTAAACACGGTAGTAGATAAAATACAAATCAACACAAAATAAATCACCATACAATGTAACTGACACTAGCTTAGGGTATATGGGATCATTCATATGCATGTAGGATGAACTAAAATAAAAATAAAAATAAACATAAAAAAATAAAATAAAATAACCTATATACTTTCACAAAAAAATCAAATTAAAATAATATGAATCTTCCGAGTGCAACTGCCCGTGCCCGGTACGGCCGTAGTACGGTGCTGTCATATAGCTACTGCTAAAAGTCCTGTAAGGCCACACACATCTTATCTCATTTATTTTCGTCCTCTTTCCCTTCTCCGCTCCTTCTTTTTCCTTTCTCCTGTCCCCTTCTTCTTCTTCCCCTCTTCATCGCCTCTTCCCTTCTCCTCCCCTTTCTTCCTTTCCCCCTACTCCCCCGTTTCCAGCGGTATGCTCAGCTTCCTTGTCTCCTCTATTGCTTCTAATAATCTTTTTCCCCATACCTCTTTCCTTCTTTCCAGCTCTTTCCTTTCTAGCCTCTTCCTTTCCACCCTTTCCCTCTCTTCTCGTTCCTCTGTTGACCTTCTTTCTCTCTCTTCCCCTCTCCTGCTCCGTATTCCCCTTTTTCTCTCCTCCGCCTCCTTCTCCCTTTTCCTCCATCTCTCCTCCCTTTCTCTGAAGCTGATATCCTTCCACATCCTTATCCTGAATTTTTCCTCTACTCTCCCTTTCCCTTTTAACACCTTCTCTCTTTCCCTCTCACTCCTCATCCTCACCACCACCACCCCTCTCGTCTTGTCCATCTCCGTCCCTCCACATTCCCACATTTCCTCTATCTGCACCTCTTCCCCCCCGGCTTCCTTGATCATTCTCACGGTCTCCTCGCTCCATCCTCTTCTCCCTTTCATCCCCTTTACTACTATATTTCTTTCTTTCCCGTCTTTCCTCCCTGTCCCTTCTTCTATTTTACTTCCTTCCTCCTTTCCCCCTTCCTTCTCCTGGCCAGGTCGGGCAGGGGGGGGCGACCCCTCGGCCCCTGCCCTTCCTTCTTCTCTACCTTTTCCTTCATTCTTCCTTTCCCTTTTAAGCTCCTCCACTGTCCTCCTCAGCTCCTCTATTTCCTTCTCCATCTCTCTCCACGTCTTACCGTCCTCTGCCATTTTTCTATTTTCTTCACTTAATTTCTCACTATCTTTACCGTCCTACTGCCTGTTGCATACTCTCGAATATTTCGTATCTTGAACGAAAAAAAGGCAGTTCATGGCATTTAGAATTGGGAAATGATTAGATAATAATTAAAAAACAATAAAAATTTAACACTAATATTTCATAGGTTCAAGTTTCGAATTGTTGCTCCCCCCACCCCCTCCCGCCCCGCTCTATTTTTCCTAAATTAATCATAATGTCCTGTACGCATAGTTTTGGAAATGCCTCGAGTCACGGCGCAGACCCAAGGTCAAATCATCGGCTTGTGGGATACTGGAACTCTTTCTCTTGCAGAAATACAAGGTATATAATACAATTTACGCTGTCCCTTATTTTTATAATTTTTAGCAATTTCAAAGCACGGCCCCTAGATTGATTATTTATTTGAATAAAAAAAAAAAAAAATTCCTGCAAATTTTTGTTTTTAATATAATTTTTTAATATAATTTTGTCGTGTCTTTAGAGCAAACGGGTTGCAGCATGTCGACGATTCAGCGGTGCATCCGCAAATACAACGACGGAGGGATGGATGCTCTGGTAGATGGACGGAGGAGAGATGGCGCGCGCCCGAAGACCACTTCTGCAGAGGATGAGCAGATCGTCGCCGAGGCGTTGCGCTCTAACTTCGATTCCGGATAATCTGTCGGGCCCGCCCTGGGCATACCAGCAGCCTCGCCCTGGATCGTCAGGCGCCGGTGCAAGCGTGCTGGTGTCCGCTCACGACGTGCTGCGAAGAAGACGGCGAGGACCGAGCAGAACAGGGCGAGACGGATCGAGTTCGCCCAGGAGTGCCTGCCAATCACCGCTGAAGAGTGGAAGACGGTGATTTTTACCGATGAGAAGGTATTCACATCGGATAAGGACGGGGGGTTTTTAGTATGGAGGAGAGCAGGGGAGCGCTACAATCCCCGTAATATTATTTCCAATCGCCGTAGCGGTCGCGTTACTACGGCAGCCTGGGGCTGGATCAGCACAGCTGGTCCAGGGGAAATTTTTAAAATAGAACGTCGAATGAACGCTGCGCAATACATTCGTATTCTTGAGGAGGTGATGATACCGATAGTGAGGGCAGTTTATCCCGCAGAAGTAATGCCGATCATACGAATTGTTGAGGACAACAGTGCGGTGCACCGGGCAAGAATCGTTCGGCAATGGTACGCCCGCCATCCTGAGGTCCAGCGATTCAACTGGCCACCCGTATCCCCAGACTTGAACATTATTGAAAATTTCTGGGCAAAAATGGTCTGGCGGATGCGGCCAGTGCCCAGGGAAACTGAAGCGGGACTCTGGCGCAGGGTCGCTGCAAAATGGGAAGCCCTCCGAGCAATTCCGGATTATACTGAAGGTTCAGCCACATCGATGCCTCGCCGACTGCAAGCAGTATTAGATGCAAGAGGTGGCACGATAAAGTATTGAACTTTGGTCACGCTGTGCATCTAAAACTGCTAGCAGAGGACAGCATCGGTTAGATGAATCATCAATATATCAGACAGCTCTACTTGCGGAGGTATTCCCTGAATGCATAGGCCCTGCTCGGATGCCACCTTCTATTTCGCACTGTTCTGTTGGACGCAGCGATGTCAATGGTCGGTAAGGATAATACCGCCATCACTGTAGGCAATCAGCGATTCTGGGATACGGTATTTCTCGGCGTTCTGTAGACTAGTCGTAGTAAGGCAATCACTGTGGTTTGGTTTTCAATTTAGATTGTCTCCTTTTTTTTGTGTTCAATACAAATGTAACACTGCCCGCTCTTGCTCCCCAATAACCGATTTTATTCAACTATTGCTTGTTTTTTCCAAATTGATTCGTTTTTAATTAATATCTATTGTTTTTCAAATTAATGCTGTTTGTTTCTTTCAATTGATAATATGCTTTTTATAAATTTTTACCTTCACATTCATTTGAATAATACGGTTTTTGTATATTTGTTTCAGTAGGGGCGTCGACTTATATATCTGAGATCATCTGCAAGATTTATTGTTTAAAAATTTATTATTTTGACTATATTATATTTTGTAGTATAGATAAGGTACATGTAATATAGATGAGTAAGGTGTATGTATGGTCCGACGAGTCAGTCGTGTACGAGCCGGCTTGTGAGCCGGACCCCAGAATAAATATAAATACTACCTCTAATCCGGTGTATATGATTCCCCTGTGTCACGATACTACAGTGGCGACGAGGATAAAACAAGAACATGTAAGCGAGTGTACAAAGTAAACGGAGTAATCGAACAAACAAAAAAAAAAAAAAAAGACTTAATTCATGACGGACAAAAACATTGAAGTGCAAATTGTGCAGAAAAAAACGTCCTGGATATATGAGTTAAATAAGGAACAACTCGGACAGTGGATTGCACGGCTGACGGGTGTGAGGTGGAACGTCCGGGAATCGTCGATCGAAAATTTGAGGACAGAACTGAAACGAGCGGTAAAAGTGAATGGTGAAGACGAGATACGTGAGGAGAGACGTGAGGTGGTAGACATGGCATCGTTCTTAAATTCGTTAGAGCCTTTTGAACGAAATAAAGATGATATTGAGGAATTTCTGGAGAGACTAGACTTTTACTTAGTGGCTGCGAACATAACCGAAAATAAGTAGAAGGCGGCCATT